>PPNJ02000061.1:0-30544 GCA_003707215.2 Phaffomyces thermotolerans | reverse complement strand
TTCCAGAGATTTATGATTGCTCATAATATTATCATATTGACGTTTGCAATATTTTATCAGTTGATAGTTCATTTCTAACATTATGAACAAAATCAGCAACAATACTATTAGCTAATGGACATTGGACGCAAAGTTTCATGAACGGTTAAGCCATCACCAATTAATACCTTTTCATCAAACAAAAGATCTAATTTTGGAATGAATAAATTTCTATGCGGAGTTGTTAAAATATGTCTTGTTGCATGTAATAATTCTTTTCTTGCCCCAGATAATTCACTTGGACAATCTTGTAGTAATCTCATAATTAGATCTGGAATAATATCAGTGTATTTCTGCAATAAAGTCTGAGAATAACCTCTAATGAAGATGTAAGCTAAAAATGAAGCAGCTTTGACTTGACCCAAAATGAAGTCACCATAAGCTGCTCTATTTTTTATGTTTGGAGTAACAAAAGTTAATCTCTGGTCTTGTTCTTCAGCTAATTTTCTAGCTTCTTTTTGTTGGGGTACTTCTAATTGTAAAATTGCGATGATATGTGGAATGAAATCAGGTAAGGATGTTGTAACTAATTGTTTATATGAAGATGTTAAAGTAACCATAGTAATTGGACATTCAGCAATAGTTTTGAAAGAATACATTGATTTAGCTAACTGTTTAGGTTCTTCCGAATTTGGTAAGGAGGGAGAGCTTGGTCTGTTAAAAGATTCATTTGAATTAACAAATGTCGAATTGACTAGTTGATCCATATTTTTATACATTTCAACAATAATGTCAATAAAAGATTCTGCTTTATCAGCTAATATAGTTTTGTAAGATTTGAACAAACTTGTTAAAATCTTTAGAGCGATGGCTCCATTTTCTTCGTTTTCAATAGACAATAGTTTTTGTAAACAATCATTGATATCAAGAGCATAAGTTTGAAAAGGTTCATTCATTTGAGAACGATGTAGAATTTCCAAGATTGAGTTTCTTAGTTTATGATCAGGAGATGATGATGAAAAGCTAAGAGGAACCGTGTTCAATAGATCGATATAAATGGGAATGAATTGAGATAGATAGTGTTCGTACTCAGTTGGAGATGAAAAAGCTTCAATCATATCAGACAATTCAGAAACAATCGAGTGTTTTGTCTTCGAGTCGACATCTTCCTTGAGTCTTGTGGCAAAAGAATCAATCTGTGATGTATACGCCATAGCTTAGTGTCTTCTTGCGATGGACTAAGTTTAAATTAACAATTTATAAACTCAACTTGATAAACAATAACAAATAAAATAAAATAAGAATGTAGATCTTTAGACAAAACAACGCTCAGTAACGTTTTGTAGTTTACTTCGTGATTGAACTTAATAAATTTTGAGTAGGTAGTTTGTTGATTGTTAACTTGAGTTGCGCAAAGTGCGTTCAATTCTAGTGATTCAAACACTTTTAACACTTTTATTATTTGTAAAGAAAAGAGTGGATTGAAAAGGTGGAAATTTCAAACGCACTGCTAGTCGCGTGATCCACAAAGAGTCAATTGCGAGTGACTCTTTTCGAACACTTAGTGAACGAATTTTGACCACACAACTCATCAATTATAATCAGACGAGTCATCTGAACTCAATTGGATCAAAGATTTAATGGAAAGTAAATATACCCAAGAAACAGACACTGACAAATGAAGTTCACTTGATGTCTCTATAAAGCACCATATAAAAGAGAGTTACTTCTTGTGAAGAAGACAAATGTTCTGAGGTTCCAGTTACTACTGGTTTAACTTGTATCACTACCACTTCAGATGGTGCTGTAACTACTTACACCACTTACTGACCAGTGACCAATCACCACCACTCCTACTACAACTGTTTCACTGTTTCAACCACCGTCCCAAATATTGCTGCTCCATCTACCGGTGCTTCAAGTACTGATGAAGTTCTACTTACAGTACAGCTATTACCATTTCTACTACTTCTATCTCAACTTTCGAAGGTGACGTTCAAAGATTAACCATTGGTTCAACTTCCGTTGCTTTTATCTTCTCTTTATTACTCATTTGATAATTTTGACGATTCATCAATTTATTTTGTGTTTTGATGTGTTTTTGAATCATATATATATGACTTTGAAAGTTAATTGTTACAACTCTGATTTTGTAATATTTATTTAAGTTTTATGATATCCCCGCTAAAATATTTTGTACTATACTTGATGTGTTCAATAACAGAGAAGATTATTCGCTTATGGCGATATATCTGATTGCTTTACGATTAGTTGAAGATTTACTTACTGGTATGATAAAAAATTATTAAAACTTCCAAAAGAGACATTATGTGATTTTGAGAGATTGAAACTTATGATTTGACAAAGTGTATGTTATATAATTTGAAGTTTGAAGAAGGACTTTTTCTTCTTTTTCTTCTCCCACGACTGAAGCTTCACAATAGTGTTAAACACATACAATTGTTCATGCCATTAAATCACTTTCTTTGAAAATGTATACCCTCCTATTTAGCCAGATACATGAATAATATAAGTCACAAATCCGTAATAAACGAAAGCTGTAATCAATTATTGAAGTGTTATTAGTTAAAATTTGAGCAATAAAGTTCAGATAATTATTAATTAAACACTTTAAAATCCGATTAATATCAGTACTGTTACTAAAATAGGAATAAAAAATCACCGAAAAATACACACGCGTTAAAAAATAATCGCGTTAATAATTTAAACATTGGAAATCTTTAAAAGGTATTAACAACTTCTTGTTTATCTCTAGTATTTTCAACTAATTTGGATAAGAAATGACTCTAAGTTCTATTTGTTTAGAATTTTAACGGTAGCAACAATCAATTAAAGAAACCTTATAAAAGTTTTACTGTGTTCACACATTTTTCATTTTAAACTACTTACGTCAACCTTGAAAGAAAATTTCAAGTGTAATTACTCATGTGTGTGTGTTTCTAGCATGTAAGATTTAAACATCAATGAGGATATTCGAACTGCTCCATGGTTGATGTAATTAGGTTGAATTTGTTAATCGAGTATAGAACTTGTGGATGAATCGGTTTTCAAAACTCTGCATGATTGTTTTTGAAAGGGGGTTTAAATGCATTAATGTACATAGTTTGATGCTTTGTTTAATCAATTTCTTTGCCTAAAGCGGTAAATTTTCAGTTTTACATTATTTTAGATTTATAATTTGAATTTTATATAAAACAAACAAATAATATAGAAATTTAACAGCACTTGTAAAACTCAATTTTAAATCATACAAATTTATTTTCAATATATATATATATATATATTCATAGCGAAATAAATACCATAAACTCATTCTAAATATTCCACACTGCACAGCTATAAATAGATATTCTCCGGCAATACCATTTTTCCCACTTATTCATGAACATGTTGGCGAATAAATACTCTTTAAACATACAAATCCCCAAACAAGTAAACAACTTCTCCGATATGAGTGAACGAGAAGACATTGCAATGATGGATGAATTAACACCAGTGTCAACTCCAACAGAACAAGTTGTTTTCAATATTCAAGAACCACCAAAATGCGGAAGAACAGCATCAGTTTCATCGATTGCTTCAAGTATTTCGAATTATTCTACAAATAACAATCATGAATTGAATTTAGCAAGTTTTGCAAATCATTATAAACTAACAGAAACTTTTGAAGTTTTGTTATTTGATACTTATCAAAAATATCAATTAAATCCAACAGTTACTCCATTTAATGAATTGAATCCACCAAGTGGTGTTATTAATAAAGTCACTAAAGAAGCACTAAGATTAGCAGTTGAAAAAAACGTTGATGTTGGTATTGAGATCAATAATTATGCTTTAACTATAATAAGACAAAAATTAATTCAGTTATGTAAAACATATAATCAACAAAATGATACAACTTCAAGAACTAACAGTGTTACTTCATTAAACAATTTTCCAAGTTTGAATTTACAAACAAGGTTCAACTTACCAACGCAATCGTCAAGTGCCCAGTTTGATTTAAAAACCCCAACTGATGGTTTATTTAATTTTGAATCTCCAATTACACCAACTGGTCAATTTCCAACAGGTCCATTAAGCTCAAACCATCCACAATTACAACAAGCAGCACAATTGAATACAGGAAATGGGCTACAACCTTTCTTCCAACAGGAGATATGCACAACACCAACCACCCCAGGAGCCAATGGATCCTTAGCTACTGACTATTTTGTTCCTACTTTATACAATGTTACAAGTAACAGAAAAAGAGAAAGTTTAAGATTGAAAAGATCAGGAAACCAAGCGAGTTTTTGAAAAATTCTTGATATTTATGCCTTTTAAGGAGTTGTGATTTCAGTGTTTAGGACAATATGATGTATGATTTGTATTATAATTTTTTGGTTTGCTTTTTATAATCCACTGTTTTAAAGTGTTAATTTAATATATAATATGATGTGAGTTTTTTTTCTCTTGTTAAACTACAAAACTGTATCAAATCATTATTACACGTGTATTTATTATGGGTCTAACTCTCGTATTCTTCAGTTAATTTAGTTAGAATTTGTTTCACTTTCTTATAACGTTTCTTCTCTTGAGTAATTTCATCATCATGGGAGTGCTGCTCATTTAGAGGCTCCAAAATGGTGGGATTTTTTGCCATCTCTTCAGCAATAAAAGTCAGTTCATTTTTCAGTTTAATCTGTTCTTTTATACTTTCATCTAGTTCATTCTTCCTTTTTGTTAAATTTGCTATGACTTGTTTACTTTCATTTATTTGTTCATCTAACTTCTGGTTCGCTAGAACTATATCAAATACATCATCTCTTTTCAGCCGAAGTGGGATCTTCTCATTCGCTATCAAATACGCATTCAGGTCTTCAATCTCTCTGGATTCTTTGACGATTGGATTCTTTCTGACTTTCTGCAAAAATATTAGTTTTTCTTTATAACTTTTGTAAACCTTCTCATCAAAATTAGAGTGTGAATCTATTTGATCTGAATTGGCAAACTCCTTTTTCAATAGATCAATTCGTCTTATTGTGTCTTCTTCCATAATTATCTCTGTTGTTGTAGAAAGTCAATTGAAAAACAAACAAAAAAAAAACAAAAAAAAAACAGCCTTTCCCAGCTTCGCAATCCAACCAAAGTCTACACGATGAAAATGCTATCAGAAGAGTTCACTATCAGAAGGATCCAAACATCAGACTACGAATTGGGTGCGCTGGAAACATTGAAGAATTTGACTACAGTTGGAGACATTTCAAAACAAGAATTTTCTGATTTAATCAAACAATGGGACACAGTAAAGTTATACTCCAATCCGCAACATCACATCTACAATACATTAGTGATCATTGAAAAGAGTACTAAACAGGTCGTTGCCATTGGATCTTTATTGGTTGAAGAGAAATTGATCCATAAATGCGGGTTAGTGGGTCATATTGAGGACATTGCAGTTTTGGGAAATCAACAGGGAAAAAAATTAGGATTTAACATGATTAATAAATTGATTGAATTAGGAAAATCTATTGGTGTGTATAAGATCATCTTAGATTGTGATGAAAAAAACGTTGGATTTTATGAGAAATGTGGATTATCTATAGCTGGAGTTGAAATGAGTATTAGATTTGATAAATAGTTAATTAGTGATATATTATTATATGTGTTCGTTATAAACTCTCTAGACATTCTATGGAAAGTATGGTGTTCCCTCTGATGACTGAGGATCCCAGTTGTATTTGTTCTTTATGATCAACTGTATTTTCTAATACGATGTTTAAGAATAAGTCATATCCTTTTAGTTGACCAGTGACCGCACGAGCTCCATTCAAATGCACAAGGACTCTTTTGTCCATGTATTTCTTCAATTCTGGGGTAGAAACCATCTTTAGATGTATGAGGATTTAATGGTATTTTAGTTTATCTCAAGTTCTCTTTGAATCTTTTGTGATGAAATGAAAAAACACACTTTTTTTGCCGGGTAATTCTCATCATAAATCTCTGTTGAATATTAGTGTGGTCATGGGCAGAAAGAAGACAGTAGATCCTTTAGAAGAACCATTGATCATCTCAAAGAAAAGAAAGACATTATTAACTGCAAATAAAGATGAATCTGATCCAATTGATCCAGTTCCCATTAAGTCAGAATCACCAAATTTACAATCGACAAATCTAGTTGAGACTAGAGTTCCTTCTCTTAAAATGATTGAAAAACCTGAACTATTACCACCTGCTATACCAAAGATTCATAATAGCGTTAGTTTTAAAGCAGATCTAATTCATTTAAAAGAAATTGATAATGAAGATGAGAAACCAAATGATAGCAAAGTTGGGATCGAAACAAAGTTATCACCATTGGAAATACATAAAAAGAACATGAAACTTGATATTGAACTAAGAAAAGCCAAACTTAAATTGCAAAACTTGAAAAGAGTTCAAATGATACAAAAAAACAATGAATCTGCTAAAATAAACGCATTAATTAACAAATGGAGAGATGCGTCTCAAAAAGCATCAAATTATCTCCTTAACGCAGCAATTGATAAGGTCAACAAATCAGGTGGAATGAAAGAATTTACAAGAAGAGAAAGGGAAAGAGTTAAGGAAAGTATCGAATATTCAATAGATAATTCATTTCAAGATCGAATTTATGAAATAACTGAATCTGAACAATATAAACTGTTGACTGAAAAAGAGAAAGAGAATATATTGGAGGATTTGGAGAAACAACAAGAATTGGCTTTAGAGGAAGCTGAAAAATCTTTTTTAAAAGATAGTGATGATGATGATGATGAAGGACAAGAGTTCACGATGAAGGATTTGTACAAAAGATTGAAAATTAATTACAAATTGGTATATCCTGATCATGAAACTGAATGACGAATAATGAAATTTTAAAGCTTATTATTTGGCTCGTGAGATAACATTAATAGCTAAACACGAATGCTTAATGAATAATTAACGATATATTGTTGCATTTTTATCATACATGTAGAACATCATAAATCAGAAGACTAACTAATCGCTTGTTATCTGTAATATATATATTGCTGATTAATTAGAATGTTTATATAAGTGAAGGGTATAATAGATCTTTTTTTTTCTCTTAAATTATTTATTTTAAAGCTATACAATTAAATACATTCCCTAATTTGGTATTTTATTTCTTACATTTTCTTCTTTCTAATCTTCTGGTTCAACTGAATTTTCCTTCTGGGAGTGTTGCACACAAATTTAATTAATAGTATTCGAAAATATAATAGTTAATGTTAATGATCTTGCGCAGTCTCAGTTATTGAATTATATGATTCAAATCTTGAACTTGTGTGTTTTCAAGTCGTCTACAAAAAGACTTGAAAAGTTTGATAATTAGGAGCTAAGAACCCTCTCAGTTTTGATGATGATGTTCTGGTTCTTGTATAATGATAGTAGAAAAAATTTAGTCTCTGTACACTTCAACTTTCAACTAAGCTTGTGACTAATGAGATAGATGATAATTAGTTACAATTGTAATGTATCTTAGCAAGATAATCCAGTTACATAAGAACTGTTCAGGTGTTTCTAAGTACAAGACCACAAGTTTCTACCAAATACTAACCAAACTTTTCCAATAAGTGCATTATTTCCAGATATTTTTGAATATGAGGAAACAAAAACATCAGCTTAGTACCCACAAACACTTCCCAACCAACAAACAGCACTACTTAAAGCCAATTAAATCACTTCAACGTTTCACAATATTTGTAGAATGAAATTTTGTTAACGATTATGTAATTATTTGATCATGTGATTCAAATCTCGGAATGTCCCAATCAGGTATTTTTCGAGGTTCGGAGCTCAATTATACTAAAAATCCGTTTATTTCGATTAAGACGACTCTTTCTTTCAATATTTAGTAAATCAAACAGTTCAGAATGAGTGCTGCTATTCATTAATCAGGTTAGATTGCTGATATGTGCTGTCGTTACAAAGTTATTCATCATAGAAGTTCCCCCCATACTAAAATGCTGGAAAAAAAATTCAATACCATCCCTCTCCAGAGGTTCCCACTTTTGAGGTGGGTTATCTTGAGATCCTTTTGAGTAGGAGGATCTCTGAACATATTATCAGCCTCAGAATGCTCCAGAGTATCTGCTTGATTAGTTTGAAATGACTTTTTAAGCTCTATACTTAAGAAAGTGTCTTTGGTGCATGATTCAATCAAGAACTCGAAATCAATAGAAGGCTATATTTTCTCTTGAAGAGAAGCATTCAACTTTCTAAAAATAAAGAGCTGATCGATGAAATCAATGAATTGTTCCGAAAATATAATGTTGATGACCATTTGTGAAGGTGAATCATGTTGATCACCAGCTGTTTGTACTTGATGGATGGGAGTTTTGAAGGATTGGTTGACCAAATCAAATCTCCAATAATTTAAGCACTGTAATGAATGTTAGTACTCAATGGTTTTGAATATCAGGATTAAAGAATTGAGTGACCAGATCAATAAATTAATAGGATGAAAACTGTGATGAACCAGGACTCCAATAAGATGAAAACTGCAATAGATGTTAGTCAATGATGTTAGATATCAGGATTGAAGAGTTGAGTGACCAGTTCAAGACTCGAATAATATGAAAACTGCGATGACCGCTAGTCGTTGGGGTGAGCAATCGACTGACCAGATCAAGACTTAATCCCAATAAATAAGAAGAATAAGTATTAATAGTGATATCGGGATTGAAGAATTGGGGGACCAGATCAAGAACTTCAATCAAATTGAGACTGTGATGATGAATTATGACTCTAATAAGATGAATGGTTTGATAAATCTTAGTAGTTTATGGTAAATGGTAGAGTTGAAGAATTGACTGACCAGGTCATATACTCTAATAAGATGGAGACAGTGATGAATCTCAGTAACTGGTAGAGTTAGATACCCCACTTAAAGAAATGAGGGACCAAATCAAGACTCTAGTAAGATGAAGACTGTAATAAGTTGATAATTAACGGCTGATGGTATTAGGTTCTATTATGAACTTATTGATGGACCAAAACAATTAATTCATAATACCTAAGGTATCAGAAATCACGTCGTAGATGATATGTACTAAAGTAGGTTGAGTAATGATTTAGAAAATGTGGTTTTTAGATTTTAACACAATTTTTACAACAAACGTTTTTGTGGATACAGAAAATTTGCCATAGTAGATTCTATAATAGAGGGAAACTTAAAGGCACAAATGGAATTGGCCAATAAGGATCTATACCAAACTTTATTTAATTTAAAGATCATAGTACTTGTAACTCCAGGATTATATACAAGACAAAATACAAGATTCTTTTGATTGTGTATTATATTTACATGATAATCTTGTTACAAAAAAGAGAGAAGAGTTCCCATAACCCAGCTGATAGTTGATTGGATCCCAAAATCTCTCACTGTGGCAAATTCTTCAGCTTCTAAATCAGTGCAAATGGAACTGGTTTCAGTTGTGAAAGTTTTTTCACCTTCATCGGAATCAATAAGTATTGAATTATTGTCATTAATTTCAGAATCTGAAGTGTTATTGATTTTATAATCATTCCAATCAATTTTAACGTTTGTTAAACCAATTTGAACAGTTTTAACATCAAAAAATGATGGAGGACCTGGAATTCTATATTTTTCAACCTTTTTAAAAGTAGCAAATACACTCGATTTGAATTCATCAATGACACCCCAACTTTCTTTTGGAATCTCTGCAACAAAATAACAGAAAACTTCATAGACTGAGGGTAATTTATCGCTGTTGATAGTCAATTTACCTTTGTTCTCTTCCACTGAAGATTTCAAATCAAGGACGTCTGATGAAACTTCATCCCTCTTGGTAGTCCCTGAATAAACAGTAATATTTGGAGCATGAGCTATCCAATTGGTACTAACTGGTGTGAAAACGATTCCATAAAATGCATCTTGGATCCCAGTATTAGTTGCATACATTGAACTATTGACATATGCAGTATAGATTAAATGAGTACCATTGAATTCGCCATCCGTTAAATATCCCCTCGTAGGTGCCCCTGGAAGATCAGTGAAACTGATACG
This sequence comes from Phaffomyces thermotolerans, assembly GCA_003707215.2. NCBI lineage: Eukaryota > Fungi > Ascomycota > Saccharomycetes > Phaffomycetales > Phaffomycetaceae > Phaffomyces > Phaffomyces thermotolerans. Next base: position 20,493 of record PPNJ02000061.1, on the reverse strand, counting down.
GTTGTCTTTGGTAGTTGTAGATTTTAATTGGACGTGTGTAGATGCATTGTTGACATTGAACAGCAGGATTAAACCAATTAAGATATGTCCAAAGAAGCTATTCATGATAGTAAAATGTGATTTGATCCAATTAGTTTATTGTATAATTGAGGAAGTGAATTGGCTCTTTGGATAATAGATGTACTATGATTTCTAAAGAGTTATATAGTTTTTTTTTCAAATAATTGATCATGAGTGATGAATGAGATAAAATTTCGAATCCAAGCATTTCAAAAAAGGTGACACACCTTACATAAATACAAAAGTAACAAACATATAACCTTAACTAAAAACACGATATAGAAGGTACAAAAGGTATTATGTATAAAAGCTTTGTCAAATAATGCTAAAAAATAAGTAATCATTTTCGTATCTTTATTCCTTTGTTTGAAGGATTTCTCTTCAACTTCTTATAAATTGACATCTCAACCTTGAATGAATAGCAGCATTCCTCTTCAAACTACATTCATTAAACTAAAGTATATTACTCTTTTTCAATTCTATATATACAAAAACAAATTCATTATGACCAGATTTTTAGACCTTTCAAACTTAGAAAACATCACCAAGTTTCAATCTTGGTGCAATGTTCATTGATAATAACTCTTGGAACAATAGCTTAGCAGCATAAGGAATAGTCATTTTGATAACATACTCACTGCTCTTACAAGTTGTACACCAACTATTATAACCCATCAACCCACAATTATTACAAACATCAACTTCAAAGGCATCTGAAGAAATCATCAATCTTTCCAGTAATAATTGAGATGCACCATAAGCAATAACACAATCTCTTTCCATTTCACCTAATCTCAAACCACCATCTCTTGATCTACCTTCAGTTGGTTGTCTTGTTAGAACTGCTCTTGGACCACGAGCTCTAGCATGCATTTTATCCAAAACCATATGCTTTAGTTTTTGGTAATAGATTGGCCCAAAGAAAATATAAGCTTGTAAACATTCCCCAGTAATACCAGAATATAACATATCTTTACCTGAATAATTGAACCCCTTATCAACTAAGATTTTTGACATGTCTTCTAATTTGGAACCACCAAAACATGTACCATATTCCAATGAACCATTTAGAACACCAGCTTTACCAGAAATTAATTCAATCATTTTACCAACAGTCATACGAGATGGGAAACCATGTGGATTCATGATAATATCTGGTGTAACACCTTGATCACTAAATGGTAAATCTTCTTGTTGAACAATAATACCACAAACACCCTTTTGACCATGTCTTGAAGAGAATTTATCACCTAATTCCGGTCTTCTTGTTTGTCTTAATAAGACTTTAATTAGAGCTTGATCATTGTCGGAAACAGACATCATAACTTGATCAATATAACTTGGTTCAGGAGCTTTATAAAAGACTGGAGTTTCTCTATGTTCAGTTTCAGCTTGAGTCATAATACTTTCACCTGTATTTGTTGGAACACATTTGTTAATATAAACTTGACCACTTTCAACCCTTGTACCAACCTCACCTAGACCATCTGGACCTAAAGAAGCATGCTGGAAAATTGGCTCACCATTCTCTTTTACTCTCATACCAGCCACAATATCTTTACTATGATTTGGATATCTTTTTAAAACAGTTGTATTTTTTCTTAGAACTTGACATCTACCAAAACCTCTATCAATTGATGATTTATTTAAAACTAAAGCATCTTCAATATCATAACCTGAATATGACATGACAGCAACTGTAGCATTTTGACCTGCAGGTAATTTATCATAATCAATTAATTCAATGGTTTTAGTTTTAACCATTGGTTGTTGTGGATAGACCATTAAATATAATAAAGTATCAATACGTTTGAATTGATTGTAAGCAATTGCACCAATAGCTTGTTTACCCATCGCACATTGATAAGTATTTCTTGGAGATTGATTATGATGTGGATATGGAATTAAACCTGCAACTGCACCTAACACAGTAAATGGTTCGATTTCCAGATGTGTGATATCTTTTGTAATATCCCCTTCATATAAGGCAATAAAACAATCATTTTCTTCATTAACATCAAGGTATTCAACTAGACCTTGTTTCAAAAAATCATCAAATTGCAATTTACCCTGTTTTAATTTCAACAAATGATGAGCTTGAACTTTTGATTTTCCGTTTTGAACAATAATTAAAGGTCTACAAATTCTACCACCATCAGTTGCAATATGAACCACTTTTTGATGTAAATTTGTATAGATTGAAATAAATTCAGAAACTTTACCAGTTCTTCTTAAATTTCTGAATAGTGAAACAAATTTTAATGGAAATCTTGTTGTACCAATAATTGTACCATTTAAATAAACACCAAAATTTGAATGCAATGAAGCACTATCGATAACACTAATATTTTCAACACCAATTAAATAACACAGTTTTTTAATTGGCATTTCTTCATCATCAGTGGTAATATGTGTCATTAATGCTAAATTTTTAACCAAACCACATGCTTCACCTTCCGGAGTATCTGATGTACATAACATACCAAATTGTGAAGGTTGTAAAGCTCTTGGACCTGAAACTTTTCTTGATTTCTCAAATTGTGAAGAAATTCTTGTCATCATACCTAATGCTGAAATATAAGATAATCTTGATAAAACATGAGTAACACCTGCTCTTTCCATCTTAAATCTTTTCAATGACCAATTACCAGTAGAAATGGCTCGATTTAAACCTGTTGTGATATTATTTGAATGAATATTGATATTTAATAGGGCATTGAATTCAGTTGCTCTATTTGGTTTTCTTAAAATTTTATCAATATTTGCTTTAAAATCAGAATTAAACTTTTTGAACAAATCTTCAAATAATAATGACATTAACTGACCAGCTAACTCTAAACGTTTATTACCAACATAATCTCTATCATCAACCATTTTTGGATTATGCATAGCCATAATAACTCTTCTTGTCATCATTGCCATATATAAAGCTTTCTCTTTGAAATCTAAATCATTAACAGTTAAATGAGCAATGATGGTAGTCGCGATGGCTTCAATACCTTCTTGTAAAACTGTTAATTTTGCTCTTCTTAAAGTTTTAACTTTTGTACCTAAAAATTCTAAGGCCTGTTGTTGAGTATAAATACCTAATTTGGCACATTCTTCGAAATTAATAACAAATAAATCTTGATAAGCAGAATCATCACCACAAACTAACTGCATAATTTCTAAATCTGAGATAATACCAGCAGCTTTCAAGACAACAACAATTGGAACTTCTTCGGAAATAGAATTGTGTTTTAAATAAATCTTATCATTTTTAGTAACAACATAAGTTTTGGATTTTCTTTCATGGGTTGAAGATGTTACTGAAGCTTGAACAATACCTTTTTTTTCATCAGCTTCAACAATAATACGATTCTTTGATAATTGTTCTTGGACTAAAATCACCTTTTCGGTACCATTGACAATAAAATAACCACCTGGATCCAATGGACATTCATCTAAACTAGCCATTTTAGATTCAGATGCTCCATCTAAAATACATTTATTTGATCTTAACATGATTGGAATTCTTCCGATTTCTAAATCACGAAACATAATAATTTTTCTGCCTCTCGTATATTCGACATCAACATAGATTGGAGCACTATATGTTAAATCTCTTAATCTACATTCATGCGGAGGTAAGATAGGATCTTTTGTACTTGAAGTTGATTTTTGACCAACTCTGATATCAAGATATTTTAAATAGAATTCTGGATCGACATCACTTAAAATAGTTTCATTAGCTTTGATGATTTTTTTCAAATCTGTATCAACAAAATAATTAAATGAATCTAAATGCTGTTTAACTAAACCTTTAACTTTCAAAAAGGCTGGTAATAAATTCCATTTATCTTCAGCTGTATCAATTTCATCAGTCAATTGTTTGCCCTTATAAACCGGCTTCAAGAGTTCTGCGAAAGCATCATCAGTCGCCGTGTGTTTATGTTTTTGAGATCCTCTACCACTGTCCCTGACTGAGTTTCTTCTCTTTGGCGGCATTGATGACTGGTTTGTTTATAAAGCTTATAAATTGGAAAGGAAGAAAAAAATCTTTAGATTCGATGAGGTTACCCGATTTTATATAATCTTGAACAAAAAGAAAACACACTTTGCACCTGTATCACACAACGAACTCAATATGGCTTCAAAGTCTTCAGTTAATGAGTATCTGGAAGGTCTTCCTGAGTCTGCACAGACAAAATTGTACCATTCAGTGAGTTACTGTAATTCAGAATATCAGCATATAACTAACATTTGAGTAGCCATCAACATGTCTTTCAATTTATAGATTATTACCAAGTTTAGCCAAATTCTACGTCATGTCAATGATTTCAAATGAAAAACCAATTCAAGTTCAAGACTTTGACATCTGGGTTAAAGAATCAGGTAAAATTGATCAAGTTGATGCAATTAGATCATTGAAAGCGTTACATTTATTGAAAGAGAATAATGGTATTGCAATCTTGAATCCAGTTTTCAGAAAAAGTTTTCGAAACGTGTTGACAGGTACTGAAATTGGTAACTCATTTGGTGTATCAAGTGATATTGACGATGCCCATAAGGTTGATATAACATTTTTAGATAAATATGCAGCAACAAAATGGGAAACAATTTTACATTTTATGGTTGGGACTGATCTAGAAGAATTACCAAGTCCTGGGGTTTTAACATTATTAACGCATAGTAAATTAATGGAAGGTAAAACTCCTAAAACAATGACGATTACCAATGAAGGTTTCCAATTTTTATTACAAGACGTTAATGCGCAATTATGGACTTTATTATTACAATATCTAAGAATGGCAGAATCTTTGCAGATGGATCCTGTTGATGTTTTCCATTTTATTTTCATGTTGGGTACATTAGAATTGGGTAAAGATTATTCTCTAGCTGCACTAAATGAAACACAAATAAACATGTTATCAGATCTTCGAGATTATGGATTAATTTATCAAAGGAAATCAACATCAAGAAGATTTTATCCAACAAGATTAGCAACCACCTTAACATCAGACTCAACAACACTAAGAACCGCATCAGCTGCAATGAATAAAGTTATTGAACAGACTAAAAATTCTGAAAATTTTGAGAATTCAGGCTCAATCATAATTGAAACAAATTTCAAATTATATGCCTACACAAATTCGCCATTACAAATAGCAGTATTGAATTTATTTGTCCATCTCAAAACAAGATTTGCAAATTTAGTAACAGGACAAATAACAAGAGAATCAATTAGAAAAGCCTTAACATCAGGTATAACAGCAGAACAAATCATATCATATCTAGAAACTCATGCACATCCACAATTAAGAAGATTAGCAGAAGATCAAGTTAATAAAAAGTCAGATTATGACTCGAAATCAAACGATACTGTACGTATTTTACAACCAACAATATCAGATCAAATTAAATTATGGCAATTAGAAATGGATAGAATCTTAACATTTGATGGTTATCTATTCACAGATTTTGCGAGTGATCAAGAATATGAAATCATTTCTAAGTATGCTGAAGAAATTGGAGTTCTACTTTGGTCTAATTCGAGTAAAAAGAAATGTTTTATTACAAAAGAAGGTAACGCTCAGGTTATTGCATATGCAAAACGTAAACTGAGAAAGAAAGAGTGATTAAGATATGTCTATAAAAGGTGAAATCTCCAGGTCCAAGACACATTGTTGTTAGTAGTGAAACCTGATCATAGACCACTGTGATATGCAAGTAACCTGTTCGTCTGGAAATATTATTCCATTTGAAGCCTCTTAAGGAATATATTACTGTTCTTGACTAACCCAAGAATTCTAATCTTTACTCAATCGAACTGTGTACTGTGTTTTATTGTATGACTAAAATGAGAAAATAGGTGCTCAAAAGGAGTGTAATCTGCCAATCAAGATCTATCATGTAGATGTTAAAATCTAAAATTGTACATTCAAATCGATTTCCATTACCCATTGTTCGTACCCCCTTATTCCTGAAATAATGGTGGTGTTTGATCAATAGAACGTTATCAACTTATCATCTTAGAAATATCAAACAGTTCCAGTATTTTAAAACTCTTTAATTACCTGACTGTGTAATGTCCATTATGAACACAAAAGTTAGAACTCTGAACTGTACGTTCTTCAAAAGGTTCGAGCTCCACTATTCAATATAAAACTTGAAGAAGAATGTTTTCAATTAGCAATAACGGCGATTTTTTGTTTCGACTAAAATCAATTTACTTGAAATAAAAAAAGAAAAAAATAGAGCGTACCCAGATTTGAACTGGGGACCAATAGATTTGCAATCTACTGCGCTAAACCCCTGCGCCACACGCTCAAAGAATTTTGCAACTACAGAGAATCGAACTGACAACTATCTAGATGTTGTTTGAAGCTCTAGTCACTAGACCAGATAAGCCGATTTGACAGGTAACTTTCGTTTCTGTTTAATTGCTTCTCATCCACTGTTATGAGCCCCGTTTGTACGAAACATAGTCGAACAGTACAATGTTATTCACCATGACAATTATATTTACAACAATATATTCAACATATTTAGAGACGGGACATATGTCCAGGGACCTGGGACCAGTCATTATGACATATGTAGATACATACATTACAATCAATATTGAGAATCTGGATCGATTCTTGCGCCAATCAAAGAAACGAAATCATCGACTATTGATCAGATGAATGAGATAAAATGTTGCATTAGAAAGAGATTTGATACAATTGGTCAAATAGATGCATGAAAGAAAAGTTGGTACAAAATCCAGATTGTATATTGTAACGTAATTGATAGTATAGTATATATATATAGAAGGAATTCCTGTTTAATAAGTCTAGAAAGGTTTATAGGAAGGATCCCCCTTTCAGAATACACATTTTTGACACAAAAGAATTGAAGTAATTCCTATCAACAAAAAGAAAATCACCACTGATTGTTTGTGCTATCAAAGAGATAAACTTCTCAAACAGTTTTGGAAATATCAGAAAAATATCCTACTCAAGTAATTCCTGTATTAAGAAATTCGCGAAGCTTCCATCAAACTTTTTTTTTTTTTCGTTTTTGCCAATTTCGCCATTTTGCAAAAAATTGTCACTTTTTCTAGAGAAGAATAAGAGATTCGAAATTGACACATTTTTATCTACAGATTTTAATAGTATTTTCGGATCAAGTTTAAATCAATCTTATCAATCTCATAACGTTTTCATTTATCTAAAGTTCCAGATCCGACATTGATAGACCAAACTGAAATTATCTTTAAAAGTCTAGTTTAACATCCTTGTTTTGAAAAATGTCCTCAAGTAATGTAAGTTATAGTACATGTTGATCTTTTTCGTGTCAAATTATTAACTATTTTTTTAGATTGCTAACACTTTGAAAGAAGAAATTGATAAACTTAAAGTTGGTGTTCAAGAATGTAAATCAATTGCCTATAATACAAATGAGAATTTGAATAGAAAAGTTACTGAGTTTATGGAAAGATACAATTCAAGATTAACACATTTGAATTCAATGGTTGAGCATTTAATGAAAGAAAATCAAGAAATGAAACAACTATTATTGAATCAGAAATTCATAATCCAACCTGCTAATAATTATCAATTAAATACAAATCAAATCAATCAATCAACAAATTCAGCATCAAATCAACAACCTATTTCATTACCATTTAATGATGCTTTACTATCAAATACAAATCAATTGAATTTAGATACAACAAATCAATCTCAGCAATCTCAGTCAAGTAATCAAACAAGATCGATACAAAACACTAATCAAAACTCTTCTCAACTACGTCATAATAACATAAATCATCATAATCAGCAACAAAATCAACAAAATAATATCGATACAAGTTTAGCTGAAACGACATCAAATTCGGGGATCCTTCGCTTTATTAATAATCAGTACGTTGATGATGAAACTTCATTAACTCAACAAACTTCGAATCCACAAACGTCAAATTCAAGAATTGATTTTGTCTTCATAGATCCTTCAGCTCGATCAAGAAACCATTATAGAACTAATTCTACAGGGTATCAAGATCATTCGAATGTAGTTGATGATGATATTGAAGATGATGATGAAGAAGATGAACAAACATCTTCAATAACAAATTTGTCTCCATCAACTAATGTATCATCAGGTGGATCAAGATTACAAAGGTCTTCAAGACAAGGTGAATATGAAGCTGATAATTATGATTTAATAATCCATAATGATTTTGCCAAAGTGGAAGACATTTATAATGAATATTATAATTCATTGAAACCACAAGTCGAAAGAGTTCAAAAAGCCTATAAAATTAAAAAAATTAGAAAATATCAAAAAATTAAGGCACTGGTCGTAAGAATTGATAGGTACAAAGAATATAAAGGTTGTTCTTTATCTGAAAGTTTTGCCTTTTTTGATAGTTTAAGACTAGCTGAAGATAATACAAAAAGAAGTATCGCTTGGCTTTATAATTCATTACCTGAAGTTCTAAAAAAACTAGGATTAGAAGAACAACTCAAAAGAAGTATTTCATAGCTATTGAGTATTGGGGTGTTTTTGTGTTTTCTTTGATTTCTAATGTATATTTACTGACATGTTACAGTACTGTACTACTGTACCAGTTACTCACGTGACTTACTCACATTATAACTGATTCTACTAACACTTCTACTAGCTTCTACTACTTTCCAGAATATTCCAATCATCTATTTCCAGAACATTCTATTATGACAACGAAGCTCCAACTAGAAGTCTATATAAGGACCTCTAGTCGTCCACAAATTGTATACTTTATTCTATATAGAAAACAGATTATTATTACTATCACTGACGTAACAAATAGACTAATACATTAATCACCTATAAAACCCATAACATGACATATTTTCTGTATATATAAACCTATAACTGTTGAGCTACTTCATGTGGTTTATATTCGAAACTTTCCATTGGTTTTAGTCCCCATCTTTTGAGCATTGCTTTGTCTTCCTCCCAACCATTACACATTGTTGTTAACATTTTTTTACCAGTGAAAACTGCATTTGCTCCAGCTTGGAAACACATAAATTGTTCCATTTCTTTCATTGTGTATCTACCTGCAGCTAATCTAATAATGGACCTTGGCATCAATAATCTTGCAGTAGCAACTGTTCTCAAAATATCATCAATTTTTAATTTCTTATTTTTAACTTCTTCGTACATTGGAGTTCCTTTAATTGGAACCAATCTATTAATTGGTAAAGATTCAGGGTGTTGATCCATTGTGGCTAAAGTATGTAAAAATGAAATATGATCAGCTTTAGTTTCTCCTAATCCTAGAATACCACCAGTACATGCTTTCAAACCAACTGTTTGAACGTTTTTAATGGTTTGTAATCTATCATCAAAACTTCTAGTACTTATAACTTTTGGATAATGTTCTCTTGATGTATCAATATTATGATTGTAGGCAGTTAAACCTGAGTTTTTCAACTCCTGAGCTTGCTGTTCATTAACCATACCTAATGTAACACAACTTTCCATGCCTAATTCATTAACAGCTTCAACCATTTCTTTGATTCTCTTCAATCCACTTTTTCTACCTTGCATATCTCTCCAAGCTGCACCCATACAAAATCTTGTTGAACCATTTCTTTTGGCCTCTTGAGCAGCTTCTAAGACCTCATCAATTTTTACCATTCTTTCAGCTTCAACTCCTGTATCATATCTTGAAGATTGAGCGCAATATTTACAATCTTCAGTACAACCACCTGATTTGATGTTCATTAAAGTACATAATTGAACTTGGGTTGGATCATGAAATCTACGATGTTGTAACTGTGAGTAATGAAGCAATTGTAATAAGGGGGTATTATAAATCTCTTTAACTTGATTGACTTTCCATGTATTTATTGGTTTTTCAACACTTAATGCTAATTCAATTGCTGTTTGCTCTTCAACTAGTTTAGTGGGAGTAGGAATTATAGAATCGTTATCTTGGAAAGATTCTTCATAAGCCACAGCAGTTGAAGGTTTTTTGATCGTTGAGTGGATTAGTCTAGTTGGCAGTTTACTAAAGGTGTATCGTTTCATTATAATGTGGATCCTTTACAAAAAGAGAGAAATATGTAATTTGTGGAATGAACCTTTTATATATGCACAAAACAATCCAAGGTCCCCCACCATCTGAAAACATGATTTCATAGCTTTAATCAATATGATTTCATTGGACGAGAGCTTTTCAAAGATCTTTATTTTAACAATTTACATCTTCAATGTGACTCAAATGACTCAAATGATTCAAATAACTTTCTGTTTTCGGAAATTACTGTGAGTCTTCCTTCATAAAAAAATAGATCTTCAGATATAGACAGACTACTTTTAGGAATCTATGATATACAAGCGATTCGTGAGTCTTGAGTATTAGGTAGAAGATTCAAGACCTTCAGAAAAACTGATAGTGTTTCTTATGGTTATATCGTTTAATTTATAAATGTGGGTCCTCACGAATCACAATCTCCAATTGGATGCTAGATTCTACTCTTTAGAAGCGTGATATTTCTTCGATACATCATACAACTATTAACAGATCAGTAATCACACATCCAATATCCAATATAAAACAACCAACTTTAGTTGTGACTTGTGGTACACAGTCATAATTCCGGCTCTTGTTGTCGGAATTCGTTTAATTTGTTTTGTTTTTGTTTTTTTTCTGTAAGTTCAGATCAAAATAAATCTAGAATCTCGTGTCTTTAAGTCAAAGAAACTACTCAGCATCATGTCCACAGAGGAAGTTGACTATTCAACTCTCCCAATAGAAGAAAGACTAGTACACAAAGTGTGGAAAGCTAGACTGGAAGCGTATCAAGAAATCACAACCATCTTCCAGAAATCTCCAAATGAAGAAAGTGAAGTATTTAAACCATACCTAAGTAATCCAGATATCTTCAAAAAAATTATAACTGATAGTAATGTTGTTGCTCAGGAGTCAGGTATTACTGCATTAAATGCATTACTAGAATTTGGTGGTTCTCAAGTTGCTATAAGATTAAGGAATCATGTTATACCTGGATTATGTGAAAAGGGTTTATCTTCATCAAGGGCCGGTACCAAACAAAAAACTATTGATGCAATTTTATGGTTTATCGACTTAGATACACCAGATCCAGTTATTGAACTGATGATTCCTTCATTAAGTGCAAAATTGCCAAAATTAGTCGCGGGTACAATCAAAGCTTTAACAGATATTTATTCTCAATTTGGTGCTCAAGTGGTATCACCAAAACTCGTAATACCAAGTTTACCTAAATTGTTCTCTCATGCTGATAGAAATGTTAGAACAGAGGTTACAAATCTAACTGTCGAATTATATAAATGGCTGGGTCAAGCTATTGAACAAATTCTATTTGAAGATTTAAAACCTGTTCAGCAAAAGGATCTAACCAAGTTATTTGAGAAATTACCCAATGAAAAACCAGTTCAACAAAGATTATTAAAATCTCAACGCGAAGCTATGAATTCAAATGAAAATATTGTTGAAGAAGGTGAAGATGGTGATACCATAATGGGTAATAATGAAGAAGCAACAGGACCAATTGATCCCTATGATTTGATTGAACCAGTCTCGGTTTTGAATAAATTACCTGCTGATTTAGCTACAAAATGTTCTGAAGTTAAATGGAAAGATAGAGTTGAAGCGTTAACTGAAGTTCATAAAGAATTACAGGTTTTAAAAATTGCAGATGATGATTATATTGATTTAGTTAGAATATTAGCAAAAGGTGTGAAAGATGTTAATATTCAAGTTGCATCACTTGCAGCAAATTCGATTGAGTGTTTAGCTAAGGGTTTAAGAAAGAAATTTCACAAGTACTATAATACTGTTCTAAATCCATTATTAGAGAGATTGAAAGAGAAGAAACTATTAGATGCATTGAATGGAGCATTAGATGCCGTTTTTCAAAGTACTTCTCTTAGTGATGTTTTGGAGGAAGTTTTATTAGCATTAAAACATAAAACTCCACAAGTTCGTTTATCAAGTTGTAAATATCTAATTAGAATACTGAAAGAAACTAAAATACCACCAAACAAAATTGAAATTGATAGTATAATAACCACTTGTGTTAAATTATCAAGTGATACACTAGCAGATGTTCGTACTGTTGCATTTGAGGCAATTGGTACATTAATGAAAATTACAGGAGAAAGAGAATTAAACTCTTACATTGACAAAATTGATGATTTGAAAAGAAAGAAAATCACTGAATTTTTTGAGGCTGCAGAAGTTAAGTCAAAATTAACAAATAAATCAAAACCTGTTACAAAGACAAATTCAGTACCTATAAAAAAAATCATCAATAAACCAACTTTAACAAATTCTTCATCAACTCTGTTAAAGAAGAAAACCCCATTATCTACAGTACCATCTAAAAGACCACCAACATCACCATTAAAACAAAATGTTTCTTCAAGAATTGGAACTATTAATAATCGTGGTTTAACAGGTAGACCATTACAATCTAATACACCATCGTTCAATGTACCATCACAAGTTTTTAAGGAAAGTATAAGTAATGAAGAAAAAGAAGAATTGATAAAATTAAGAGTGGAAAAGCAACAATGGTTAGAAGAACGGGAAAAATTTAGATCACAAACGAGTGAATCTTTGAAAGAAGCATCAAATTTCTTAAAAGATATTAATCTGTTACAAAAAAAGATTGATCTATTAAATGAACAGAAAACCACCGATAATATGACTATTAAAAGCAAAGATACTCAAATCAAAAGATACGAATCAGATTTAGAAATAGCAAGATTGAAAATAAATCAATTAGAGAATGAGATTTCATTATTACAAAAAACTCAAACATTCAATTCGTTACCATTAAATTCGGAATCATTATTAGGCTCATCGACTTTAAACAATGGTAGCTCTTATGAGAGTAATGTGTTTGCTAATAGATACTCAACAGATATCAACTTGTTGAAAACTCAACAACCAATATCAGAATTGGATCAAAGAGTTGGCAGTTTAAGCATTGAATCAGAAGGTAAAGAAAATCCAATAAGAGATAGAATTCAATTCAACTCAAGTGATGAAAGCTGGAGACAAGCAGCCGAGGTGACATCACAATTGAAAGAAAGAATAGAGAGGATGAAAGCTAAGTCCAGAAGTGCGTATAATAGACCAAATGGGCATGGGGTTTAAAATATAAACATAAGATTAATGAGATTAAAAAATTCTTATCGGAATTGTATGCAACCAAAAATTTATAGAAAAAAAAACCTCTCTTTTATTTTTTATATATTTCTCCTTAAATCTCAACTAGATTTTATACTTGATAATGCAAATTCAACAAGTCATCGCTTCTTTCCTTTCTGCCTCATCTTTATTCAACAACGACCAACAAGTTGATCAAAATGAAATTGATGTTGTATCTTCAGAATCTACTGATTTTGCAGTAGTTGATTCCTCAAGCAACATTATTCACTCACAAAACAAATCCAATGCTTCAAATGACACTTCTTCTAATGCTGGTGTTGCAGCTGTCGCTGGCAATGGTCTTGCTTTAAGTGCCGTCTTATTAGGTCTTGCTGCAGTTTTGTTATAAGGAGAGGGGCTATTATGGTGATTGTGGTTGTAATAAACCTGCCTTTTAAGACTTTTATTTCTCTATATTAAAATATATATATTTTTTGTACTCTTTCTAAATTAGTGTAGAGAGTCTATTATCGTTATCCGTTGTTGTGTTGTTCATATAGTTAATTGTGTATCTGCACAAAAAAAATGTACCGAGAGCTAAACACTTACAATTAATACATAAAACACCCTTATTTTACTCATAAATACACACTATGAGTGATGAGATCAGCAAATTACACGCCCGCATTGAACAGCTGGAGAAAGAGATCATCTCATTGAAAGACGTTTCATTATTCTCAGATATCAAACCTATTATTCCTCTAGATAACACTAAATTCAAAGAATTGAAAATATCTAAAATAAACTTAACTTATGAGATAAAATACAAGAAATCCAACATCATTAAAGATCTTTATCACAGAATATCAAGAGATTTGTACAAATCCATAGATGAATTCGAATTGCTGAATCCATTAAATGGTGTTAAATTATTAGAAAATGACGATTTAAGTCTCTTTATTGATGACTCTGGCGTCATTCGTCTAGATTTTCAGTACACTGACACACATTGTAATCATCACCACCATGACCATGACGACGACGACTCTGATGACTTGACTGATGATGAGAATTTCTATAATAGTTGCAGTTGTTCCCATCATTAAGTCTTAAGTCAATATTGATTATGTGAATATTATGTAATATATTTTTTTTGATTTTTTTATTCTTTTTTATTCTTTTTTATTCAATAACAATCACTCTCTATCGTTATAAAAAACATACTAGTAATGTCCGAATTCACTAAACCTAGAAGGGCTGCTGCTATGAGAGGTTACCTAAGACCTCAAACTGTCAAACAAACAAAAACTGAGATATTCCCAGGCCTAAATGATATAACTGATGTTTTTGAAGCTCTACCAATTGATATAATCAGATATTTTACATTAATCAAAGAGATTGATGCGAAATGTGTATGTATGATTCCATTATTAAACTCCAAAATCAAGAATTTCAAGAGAATCCCAAATGAAGCCCAATTTTTAGAGGAGAGAACTTTCAAAATAAAAGAAATATCAAAATTAATTAAAGATTTATTACCTTGTTTTGAAGAAAAAATGCACGTTGCTTCAATTGCTGCTGATAAATCGTTAAATTATATTAATAGAGTCAATGATGATTTTGAACTCATTTTTAAAAATGAGATTCCAGAATCTATTAAATTTGGTTCACCTAATGATCCTGCGATTATCATAGATACAAAAATACCTGATATAAAATCTGTTCAAAGTCAAAGAAGTGAAAGCCGTCGAGAAGCATTAGCAGCTAAAAAGGCAGCTAATGGTGATAATGAATCTTCTAATAATAAAAAAGAGTCAACGCCAGGTATAATTGAAACAATCCCAATTTCAACTAATAATAATTCATCAAATCAATCAAAGAAGAGAAAAAATACAAATTTAACAGTTTCAACTAATATACTAGAGGATTCCAATTCTAATAATGAAATTTCAAGACCTTCAACTCCATCAACTAAAAGGAGAACAACGACAAAAAAGAAAACAAATTCAGCTCCACAATCTTCTTCCTCGTTATCAACTACGAAAACTACCAACAATTCAAATTCAAATTCTTCAAATACGATGATTGAATCGGTTTCTAATTCTGGCATAAATAATGAATTAAATAACATTGAAATCTCTGAGAAGAAGAATAATAATAACTCATCAGACGAGCCATTATATTGCTATTGTAATCAAGTTTCGTATGGTGAGATGGTTGGTTGTGATGGTGATGACTGTAAAAGAGAATGGTTCCATTTGCCTTGTATTGGTTTAGCAACATTACCTAAAGGAAAATGGTATTGTGATGAATGTAGTTCAAAATTGAAAAAGGTTAGAAGAGTTTAGATACTTTTAATGTGTATTTTTTCCCAATGATCGTGTTTGTTTATGTTTATAGGTATTGAATGGGTTATTTTGGTTTTATTATCTGTAATTTTTGGTTCTTTGTTGATGTGCTATAAAAACCACAAAGACAGATTGTTGAATCTTTTTGAACCACAATTTTATGATGGTATCTATAACCAGACCACTTATAAACTCAATGGAGTTATATCCCATTGAGAAACGTTCACCGATGATTGCTTATGTCAAGGCTCGCACATCAATATTCAATTTTACTTTTAGATTATTATGAAAACCACAATACATCAAGACGAGAACTTATATAGAATAAAAAGATAACTATGAACTTATGCCATGTTAATTCAGTTTAGTGTTGTTGGCTTTTTTTTTTTTTTTTTTTTTGGTGTCATCTTCTATTTCTGGAGTTGAAAACTTCAGCTTTTTCAACAAATAGAGAACAATATTCCTAAATTCTTCAAAGATTAACTATAAAGGGAAGAAGTTACACGCACATCAACACCAAGCTTTGCTTTAGTTCTAGATTTTTGGCATTCTTTGACCTCAATTCACGACTGATTAAACTTATTGTGGTTGTAAATCTGGTGCGATTTGTTATTATGTGAAAAAGAGCCGTTACGAGTCGATTACTAGGAGTGTTTGTTACTAAGTGTGTTCGTAGCCTAGTTATGTGTCCTTGAAATGGTATTTGGATAGATATGACCGATATCTTGGTTGGTAGTTAACACAGTAGTTGATCTCATGTAATTGGTGAACATTGAACATTGAACTTTTAAATTTCGATTTAAAATTCAATGAAATTTTTCCTGTGATCTTTACACAACAAAGTACAGTTACATTTATGCGTTATTGTCTCTTATAGCTTATAGAATTTTTCATTGCGTGACACGTATCGACTGAATAACCTTTATATTTGACTCTTTGAGTACGATACACAAATATTACCACATCTAGAAAATGTAACTCGCGAGTTGAGAAAATTTACACAAACTACAAACTCCATCTCAGAACAACATTACTTGAAATTATTCCCACTACTCTAATCGAATATGGTCTGACACTCATATCAATTCTCATTGAACAGAACTAGTACGGTCGGTTTACCAACTTTTTCAGCAATTATGAATGATATCTTAATTGGACTAAGAAAAAGCGTGGTTATTTGTAGTATTTTGAAATAATCTCAATTTGAGATTTGAAACATTTGAAATTACCATTTCTTCGCAAACTTGAGAATTCATTTATAGAAACTTATATAAGGTAATGAATCCCAACTCAATCAAAGATTGATCTCAACTTTCATAAAACTATTTAGAAATTCATCATAATATAGAACTAAAAGAATGACTTTATCACAACCACCTTCATTAATTGATAACTCAACTTTTAGCAAAATCCTTGCTATATATACAAGAGACCCATCTTTTAACTTACTATCTTTTGAAAACAAGAATGGGTTTAAAATTGAAAACTTTTGGAAAAAATTTAGCTCAATGAGAGAAATCAATTTATTTGGAAAAACTTTTGAAAAATTAAACTTGTCTAGAGATAAAATTGAAGATCCAAATGACGAAGAAGATATTTTTCCTGGTCATTATGATGATGTTGATGGTTTCTTAGTTGTTGAAAAGCAATGCGAAGCTGGTCAAATCCGTGGTTTAATTATGATTGATTTCCATCAAGTCAATGAAGGTGAAGATGATAATAAAGTAAATCTCTTTCATGAGTGGTTTGCTGATTTGATTCTTCAAACTTCAAGAATTAGTTTTAGTCTTGAAAAACAACTTTATGACTCTGATAGATCATTAGCTAGTGCAGTTGCGGATTTCTTTGCTAGAACTTTAAAAAACACCACTGCACATGATTTATGGGAACAAGGTGGTAGAGATTATTTCATTGAAAGAGTTCACTATTTCACCTCAAGAAATTTGAAAATTGAAGCTGTTTTACCTGCTTTCCCATGTAAATCTTCAAATTCTGAAAAGGTTAATGGTTTATTTCCAGATAAAGGTGAGGAGTTAGCATTGAGAAGATTAATCAAAACTACCCAATTAGTACAAGAAGTGTATCAACCTGGTTTGAAACTTTTTATTGTTAGTGATGGACATGTCTTTTCCGATTGCATTGGTGTCGATGATGGTGTTGTTGATGACTATACCGAGAAGCTGAAATACTTTTATTCAAGAATTATCAAACATGAAGATTCTAAAGAGGATACTATTGGCTTTGTTTCTTTAAAAGACTTATTTTTCTTAAAAAATCCAAAAGAAATATCAAGAGTTGAGTGTTATGTTTCTGATATTGTTTTACAACATTATACAGGTTCAAACATCTGCGATGTTGCAGAATTATCAAGAAAACTCTTAATGGCTGGATGTGATACTGATGCAGGCAAATTGAGAAGAGATATAGAACAACCAAATCATGTAAGATTACATCTTTATAGAGGTTTCTCAAAATTCATGACTGAAGATTTAAGTTTACACTCATTTTCAAAATCATTATCAAACAAAGCTTTCAAAAAAACTATATCCAAAGTTGCTTTCGAAATGATTAAAAGAAATGATGCGTATTCAAATTTAGTTGAATTAATCTTCCCATTCCACATACGTTTATCAATTCATGCACATACTAATGCTGGTCCAAAATTTGGTATTAAAGTCATTGATCATGATAAGTGTAGAACCATTAAGGCTCTAGAATCAAATGAAGAACCAAGTTTTGAAGATTTATTACATATCCCAACTCCATGGCATAACTGTGTTCTTCAAATTGAAGGACATGAACACTTTTATTTAACTAGATCCAAAATTGTCAGAGATGCTATTGATAAAGATGGTTACAAGGGTGAATGGAGAGAAACCAATGCCGATGAAGGAATTGGTGGATATTTTTATTTGGTTAAAAACAACTAATATTGATTTAAGTCAAAAGTCCCTTTTTTAAATACTTTCTTTATGCTGATTTATTGATTCCCAGTTTTATATGATTGTAGATTGATGAACTAACTCTGTTAAAAACCATAGTTGATTCAGTCATTTCAATCCCCTAGAATTGTGAAATCTACTGGTGTAATGTTTTTTTTTTTTTTTCTCTATTTATTCATTAATGTTATTTACAAAGCACCTAAATAGTCTTCCTTTATACTACCAATGGCATAAATGGAATTGACATCAGCTCTGGTACCCACAATTTTCAATCTCACTCTACTTCCTTTCTCTATAACTTGATCATCAGATTGATAAGCAGGTGGATTTGCAGTTGGGTTAAATGACATATCAGAAGGGATTAAATGTGTGGAAACAAAGACAGATAATGGTCCAACATCAACAAAGAACCCCAATTTACTGACAGAGTCAACAATACCATCAACAACTTCACCTTTGAATGGTTTCCATACAACAGCACGGTATTTAACATCGAATTCAGCAGAACCATCACCAGGAATAACTTTACCTTTTCCGATGTCAATACTCATACAGTCAAGCACACACATTATATAACCAAATTTACCAGTACAGGAACCTTCAACTTCATTAAGTAGCTTCGTCCGCAAGAACTGGTTCATTTGTGGTCCAAAGAATGAAGGATGAAGAGTCAGCGTAAGTGACAGATCTTTTAGAAAAAACATTATTTAAATAGATGAGTTATTGTTGACCTTATTTTCAAGTGGAAGAAGTCCTTTTAATAGAGAACAAACAGTGACTGTTGATGTCTTTTAAATTGAATCCTTAATCAGAAATTTTTCCAAACTTCTCATTATTTATTTTTGAGAGAGTGTTTTTGATAAAAAAAACTCCGGAAATGATGGCGAATTCCGAGGTGCAGACACCATGCGACAAAACAGCGGCTGTAATTCTTATGCATTTTTATGGGATTGAATCTACTGTCATCATGAAATTATCAGAGGTTCTAATTGGCGGGCGCCATGTTCATATGGCTCAAGATTTAAAGAATTTAGATAGTGCTTGCATGTTTTCAGTAGCATCTGTATTCTGATTTATATTTTTCAGCGACTAATGCTTCAAAAACTTGTAATCAAATTGAGTCAAACCCAGTAGGACCAACAGAAACAAACTTTACAAAGTTGAAAAGTAAGTAAACCAATCAGATACTTGTGAAAGATACAGTATAATTAATGGATTCCTTTGTTTAGCGTAACTTTCAGCTAAACAATATGACAAGGGAAATGATAGTGGTTTAGCAAATTAGATTTTCGAATTTAAAATCAGCTCCAGTTTTAACCGATCTCAGATCTATGAAGGATGATCAGAGAGATGAGATAAAATCAGTAGCGAACCAGATAAGTATGATTACAGTTTGACCATATTTTCCACTTTCACAAACCTATCACAACATATAACCCAATAAAGATGATATGTTCTTGATTCAAAGCATTGTCTTTCACCAATATAGAGGTAATACCTCTCTTTGCAGATACTACAGTAAACCGATAGATTACAAGACCTATTAATAAGTAGTAGTAAAAATATGTATGAAGCAAGTTGAAAACTTTAAAACGCAGGGACTACTTGTACAAAAAAATACTAATTTACACATCCCGTGATGTTATTCCTAAGATAGACATGAAGCATCTGGGATGATTGATCTCAACAACAACCACAGAATATAACTGTATTAATTCAAAACAAAGATGTGTACAATATAATTTAATGGTATCATAGTATCCGGAACTGAAAGATATTGATTCCGAGATCATTTTTGTGAAACAAAAAGCGAACAATTTTTAACAATACAAATTTTTTTTTTCTTTATAACTTAAAACGAATCAAATAAGAATAAGAACGTAATTATTCAATTGATCCTCATTGATACTCGTTATTAATAGTGTTGAGTTGCTGATTACAATTTTCATACATACTTTCATACCCATATCAAAATATATTTCCC
>PPNJ02000060.1:0-30977 GCA_003707215.2 Phaffomyces thermotolerans | reverse complement strand
AATAATTTTCCTCTTTACTGAAATTGTAACATCTGTCAGGTTGGAATTCACCTTCTTTAATCACTTCATTTAAAATTTCACCATTATTGGTTTGATTGAAGTGTGATTCCAAAACTAAATCAATTGGAAGTGAGGCATATCTAGTATACTCAATAGCATCAAATGTACTTGATTGTGTCCCAAGATACTTCTTAACTAACACTGAATTTTGGTTTTTGTATTTTAGTAAGATGAAGGGCATGATTCCAGCAAGTGGTTTAAAAATTTTGTTAAAATCAAATTGAACATCAACTTCTGTCATATCTTCGAATGAAGTTAAACCTGAAATCATGGACAACCCATTAAACGAAGCATCAAAAACTTTAATAAAATCTTCTAAGTTTTCCTTACAGTTTGTAGACTCGAAAATGGATTCTTTGAGCCATTTATTGTAAATTTTGTAAGTGTCAGCAAACATTTTTAGATCTGATAATGAGCTATCATCATCAGTGTATTATGTAACTCGTCTTTATTCCATTGAATCTCTTTAAATAATTTAAACTGATGGATGCTTTAGCTGTTGATTCCAAGGTCTCTTTAGCCACTCTGATAGGAACGGTAAATGTCATAACAACAACTAGAGCAAATTTGAATATCTTGTGTAATTTTTGAGTAGATTCATGACTTAGTTTGAATATCAATTGAACGTCATCAGTGGATTTGGGAATTTGACGCTCGAGATAACTGAAAAATTCAGAATAGCATGAAACTATATCCTTCATATTGCGTTGTAACTTTATGAAAGCATTTTTGAACTCTAAAGTCTCAAAGTTCATAGATAAATAACCATTGAACACCTTTTCCAAAATAGGAAAGTACTCTGAAAGCTCATTAATTCTAACATCCATCTTTGAATCACCCTTGTGACATCAGGTTCTTCTTCAAAATGTTTGTGTTGATTCAATTGTGTTAATTTTTAATTTTGTGTCTGATTTTATTACCCTTCTTTTTTTGTGATTTTATATGAAGAGAAAAAGAGAACTAATATTTAGTTATTCAGTTATTCAGTCGAAAGTAATTTTAAACATTATTTATTATTTATTTATTATTGTTCATTTCTATGAACAATCTGATTTGCTAATTTGCTAGAATCAGACCAACTTATGTCAGGTATATTTTGTTGATCTATCCTATAAATCCTAAAGTTTCTGATTCCAACGATGAACTCTGAATTTGTATTATAAGTGGAACTTGTCTAATTAGAGTTTTCAATATTCTCTTCGATTCTGTCAAGTTTCATTACATTTGAAAATAAATTTACCGTTTTTACAATTTACTCATCCATATTATCTGATGGTTCCATCTCTAGGACTGCAAAAAGAATATCTTTAGCCTTTTGCAACCCATTTCAAATGATTCAAGTATTGATAAACTTACATAAAAATATACTCTCATCAATGGTCTCTTTATAAACAAAAAAAACAATATTTGCATTCAATTTTATTCATTATCGCATTGTACAAGTGTATAAGTAGACATTCATTTATAATATTATCAATGCCCTTCAAATACATTTCTTTATCTTCAGAGGGTTCATCACATCATGCTTCAATTTTGGACTCTGAAGGTTTCAGAAATCTAGCTAATCGCCTCACCCTCAACGATGAAAATCTGTATAAATATGATGTTGTGTGGTCTAGGAATGACTTGAACTGTTGGAAATGAAATTCATCATAAAATTTTAGTGCTTGGTTATTATCAGTGAGGTCACAAGACGTCGTAATTATATACTAATGACTGATAATTAATAGCACATTGATTCAATCAAATTGAGTCAATCAACTTCAATCCAAACGATGAGGAAATTGAAGAGAATCTAAGTGATTACAAATAAACCTTTTACTGAGCTGAAGATCTAAATTTAACTCATAAGACCTACAAATTATAAAAGAAATCAAAAGTCTAGTACGAATCATTGAAAACGCTTATACAGCTGGTTTCATCTTTTTTGGTTTAAACCTTCAGTAAACGTAATCCAATAAATATTATTTGCAATTTTAAATTGTGGTCCTTGAACTGAGATTTCTGTTTAAGTTTATTTTTTAACTTCCAATTACACAAAATTCTTTAATTCCTCATTATTACTAAGAATTTGAAATTTCGAAGTGATCATTGAATCATCATCCTTATTTTTAAGATTGATATATTTCAATTTGATCATTCTTTCTGAAATTTTCTCTGTATCAATAAGTGTCAAACACAGCAGAAACGTTAAATGGTTTTACTGGGGTTTCCTTAACGAGATCTGATAGCTGCATGGATAATGCTCTTATAACATTATAAGGTGAAATAATTAATGAAACAGATTATTTTATAGGATGTAACTAACTATTAGATAAACACATAGTGTAAACTCAAGTATTTTAAGAATAGTATAGAACTTGAAAACCATAAAATGCTAAACCATTGATCAACATAACGATTCAACCTTAACAGATTATTTACATCTCAAAAACACTACATTCTACCTTAATCATTAATCTATTTCTAATATACAAGTTGAATTTATATGCAGAGGTTTTTGTTTTTTTTAGTTTCTGAGAAACTCTATTTAGGTTGGACGCTATAACGCATACGAATACCCATTGCAGCTAATTCAGAATCTAAATATTTCAAAACAAATGGAATAGCAACAGTCGTGGTGTTATTACCACCAAGGTATGCACGACCTTGACCATCTTCCCAAATATCGGATTCATCTGCTGTATTAAGTTTTGTTGAATCAAATTCATCAGAACAGTTTCTACAACGAATGGTAGCTCTTGCTCCAATTCTAGGAACTGAACTTTGAGTTGCTAATAATGAACCACAGTCACGGCAAATTGGAGTTTGTGTGTAATCTGATGAGTTCAATAGACGATCTTGTAATAAGAAGGCAGTACCATGACCAATTAAAGCGTCACGTTCCATTTCACCAACACGAATACCACCATTTCTTTTACGACCTTTGACAGGTTGCATGGTTAAAGAATTAACAGGACCTGTTGATCTAACTTGGAACTTATCGTTCACCATATGTCTTAATCTTTGATAATAAACAACACCAATATAAATATCACATCTTAATTCTTCACCAGTAGCACCTGAATACATTGGTTCATTACCATGATAGTTATATCCAGCTTTTCTTAATTGTTCACCGAAATAATCAGCTGGGGTATCAGATTCATTAAAAGTCCATGGTGTAGCATCATGAGCAATACCGTGTAAAGCACCGGATTTACCAGCTAGAGATTCAACGAACATACCAATAGTCATACGAGATGGGAAAGCATGAGGATTGATAATAACATCTGGTTGAATACCAGTTTCACTAAATGGTAAATCAATTGCTGGCCATTTTCTTGAACAAACACCCTTTTGACCATGTCTTGAAGAAAATTTATCACCAATTAACGGAGAACGAGTAACTCTATATTTAATTGATATTTTTTGAAATGCACCTTCACCACTATCATCACCTAGTAATTTAACTTCTTCAATATAAGCACCTTCTGAAGAATGATATGTTTTAACTTTAGTCTTACCAGCAGTTGCATCGTAATAAGCAACGATTGGATCACCTTCTTCAACTCTTGAGCCAATCATTGGTAAACCATCGTCATCTAAAACATTTCTCCATTCTTCTGGCCAATCATCATTACCAAATCCAAATGAATCAGTGATTGGATCACCACGACGTCTTCTTTCAGCTAAATCAACAATTTCAACTTTATAAATGGTACCATAACCGAATCCTCTTTCATCAGCAGATTTATTGATAATCATTGCATCATCCATATCATAACCAGTATAAGAAATAACAGCAACAACAGCATTAGTACCATTAGGGAAATTATCCATACCATAATCATCATATAAATTAGCTTTAACGATTGGAGTTTGACCACTTTGTAATCTATATAATTTATTATCTGATCTATGAACTAAAGCAACACCAGGGGTACCCATAGTTTGTTTACCCATTTGACATTGATACATATTTCTTGGGGATTGATTAAAATCTGAAAATGGAGTTAAATTAGCTAAGATTGATAAGATATTAGTTGGAGTATATTCAACATGAGTATGGATATTATTTTCTATTTCAGCTGGAGTGACTGCAATATCCATATAAACTTGTTCAAATGGACCAACGATATCTTTTTTATCTAATGGTAAATATCTAACAGGTCTTAACATTCTTGCATGACCACCAAATAAGAATAAACCAGGATATTGACCTTTAGTTGATGGTGGAACGTAACCGATTTCTAATTCTAATGGTAAATCATGAGTACCTTCAATTTTCCAAA
The DNA here is from genome assembly GCA_003707215.2 of Phaffomyces thermotolerans. Lineage (NCBI taxonomy): Eukaryota > Fungi > Ascomycota > Saccharomycetes > Phaffomycetales > Phaffomycetaceae > Phaffomyces > Phaffomyces thermotolerans. Next base: position 26,643 of record PPNJ02000060.1, on the reverse strand, counting down.
ATCTTAAAGTTTGAGCAACAATTTTAGCTTGATCATGAGTTGTCCAACCAACAATTTTACCATCTAATTGAACACAACAAATTGATGGACCAGCAGCGAAAGTATGAGCTGGTGAAACACCTAATGCACTTAAGGCAACTGGAACTTTTGAAACGTCACAAGCACTTGTTGAAATTGAACATTTATGAGCAAAATGATTTAATAACCCACATGGAGAACCATCAGGAGTATGAACAGGACATAAGAATCCCCAAGATTCAGGTAATAATTTTCTAACAGCAGTAGTTTTCAATTGAGCAAAGAAGGAACCTCTATGAACCATTCTAAAATGAGAAATAAAACGATGGAAATTAATTTTTTCAGCAACAACTGTAAAACCTGAAACTTGTTGTAAATCTAAACCTGATGGTGAGACTAAATTACCTGTTGATAAGAAATATTGTAATTTTTTACCAATATCTTCATTTATTCTTGAGAATACTCTTTTCATATATTTTGGATCTCTAAAATTAACAGAGATACCACGATTAACGTCTGATTCAATTTGATTTTTGATATTTATTAAGTATTCATCGATTTTTTCCTTTATTATCATACCGTATAAAAACCCACCAACTAAAATTTCTTGATGTTGAACACTATCTGGATTATCAGGAGAACAATCACCTGCAACTAGAGTATATAATTTTCTAATCATGAATAATAACATTCTAAATTTATCTTTATCATCTTTCAAATGAACTAAAACAATTCTTTGTAAAATTTCTTTACCAACTTCAATATCAGATTTATCAGGAGTTGCAGAGAAAACACCTCTAAATTTATCACCTAAATAAGCTAAAGTTTGTTGTTTTGAATGAAGTTTATAAGTTTTATAAGATCTTAATAATAATTCTAAACGATCAGTTAAGAAAGAGTTATCAATATCAGAACCAACAATACCATCGAAAATTTCACGATCATTTGTTTCTATTAATGCTTTTAAAACCATAACAACAGGAATTAAATATTCTGATTTTCTCCAACTGAATCTGAATGTAACATTACCGTCATTTAAATAATGTAAAGCATTAGTTTGAGAACTTTGATCTGGTCTAACTGATCTCAATTGGATACCATAAGGAGAATATTCAGCACCTCTGTTAGCAAAAGAAGGACGAATGATAGCCATTGGATGATTACGACGTTGGACAATCAATAAACGTATTAGTTTTTCAATACCATTAACGATGAAGTAACCACCTAATTCATCTGATTCTTCTTTATGTTTAACTAATTGATCTGGTGATAAACCTTGTAAATGACATCTATTTGATTGGATCATGATTGGAACTGAACCTGCATCTCTTAATTCACTGAACTGCTCATCGTCGTTAATGGACCATGAGACGTTCAATAATAGTTTACCTCTATAAGAAACCATTCTTTCTCTTGATTCAGATGGCCATGTTTTCCTATCTAGTGATAATTTATCAGAAGCAGGAACTTGTGGTTTTAATAGTTGAACTGATTCAACTTTAATTTTCAATTTATTACCTAAATTATTAGGATCATTTGAATCAAAGACGGTTTTGTAACCGATGTCTTTTACTGCTAAATTTAATAACCCACCATCTGGACCATCTGTTAAAGCGTTAAAAGAACCAATATGAGGTTTAACAGCTTCTTGCAACAATGGGAATGCAGACTTGTCCTTTGGAGGGTTCTGGAAACGCTTTTCACGCTCCAATGTTCTGAATTCCGCGGTTCTAACTTGAGCACCCATTAGAACTTGAAATGTTGGAATATTTGAATGCTTTATTATAAGTTAAAATTTTTTTTTTTTTTTGTGGTAAAAAAAAAAAATAAAAACCAGGATTAGGAAATAATCGCGACTTTAACCTGTGTCAAATGGCAGTATTTGATGTTGGAGGAAAATTAGATGGATAAAAGAGATATTTTGGAGAGTGTGTGTGTGTGTGCTGAGTAAAGTCTTTCTATCATTGGGTTCATTAGTTGTTTGTTAAAAAAATTGAAAATAGTTTCATTCAATGGGATAAATTTCGCTGGAGCTCATCGTGTGGGCCACGATAAAGATAAAATAAATAAAAAGTTTTATATATACACTTTTTAATCAACAATACAAATTATAGAGAACAAATGGCAAACTCGAGATTTGAATACGTGAAAAGGTTTGAAAGAGAGAACTTTCTACTTCAAGACACATTCATCGTTGTAAGGATTGACGGGAAAGGATTCCATAAATTCTCAGAACATTATAAATTCAATAAACCAAACGATATAAGAGCGTTAAAATTATCAAATGCAAGTGCATTGAACGTTAAGAGACAATTGAAGGACATATTTCTAGCATTTGGAGAATCTGATGAGTATTCATTCATATTCAGGCCTGAAACAAACTTGTTTAATAGAAGAGAAAGTAAATTAATCACTACGGTAGTTAGTTTATTTACTGCAAATTATGTTAAATTATGGGATAAATTTTTCCCTGATTTAGAATTGGAATTGAAACATCTTCCTAGTTTTGATGGGAGAGCTGTTATTTATCCTAATTTGAAAGTTATAAAGGATTATTTATCCTGGAGATTTGTTGATACTCATATTAATAATTTATATAATACAACTTTTTGGACGTTAGTGTTGAAAGGTGGATTAAGTACCGTTGAAGCAGAGGCTCGATTATCTGGGACATTATCAAGTGATAAGAATGAGATATTATTCAAAGAGTTTGGAATCAATTATAATGAAGAATTAGAGATTTTCAAAAAAGGTTCATTAATTTTCAAAGATGAAATATTACACGTTGATGTTTTCAAAAAAATTGATGAATTTTTCAAAGATTATAAATGATTTATTATTTTTTCTTTAGATTTGAAAAAAAAAAAGTTATATCATCTTTATTAACAACTTTACCATCTTTAGCAAAAGGAGTTAAAAATTCTTTCAATTTTTCTTTAATATCATGATAAGCTTCAACTCCTTGGATTGCCTTTTCTCTAGGTATTGAATTTATAACTTTTGAACCCATTTGATAAATTGAAGAATTATCATCATCATCATCATCATCTATATCTTTAGGTGGTTCATAAATAGGATAATCATTTAATAAATAAGGGAAATTTTGGAAAAAAGATTGAACTTTGATATAATCTTTAGAAGATTTATCAAAATTGTTATAAAAATGTTTAAAATTTGATGTATGATTATGATTTAAAAATAATGAATAATCATAAACTATTTTTCTTTTTTTATTATTATTTGATCCTATGTTGTTATTTATCATCCTATCCAAATGGGTATGTACTATGTTATTGTTATATTTAATTAAATTGAAAAAACTTTTATTATTATTGATACATTTCCAACAAATAAAACAATCAAAATCATTCAAGTTTGGAAATCCATCAATTTGAACTTCATTTTCTAAATTTGATTCATCACCAATTTCAGGTTCTTTCAATGAATCTAACATATTTCTTCCTTGGTTTCCATTAGTTTTTAAATTATTATTATTATTATTATTTGGAATTGGTTTACCCATTATACAATAATCATGAAACCAATCTTCTTTACAAACGTCACCTAATATACATTGTAACATATTATTTGATTCTTGTATAGGATCGTATTTCAAATGACAATCACAGAATTTACCTTGATAGTTTTGATTGTATTCATTTGATGAAGAAGGGATATCATCATTGATTTTAGATCTTAGATTACAATGGAAGTTCATTCTTGTTGTTCCACAATCACATAAGAAATTTCTCTTAGTGAATAACTCAACGATGTTATGATCTGAATGGCATTGAATTGAGCATGAGTAGCAGATACCTGCCATTTGATTTGTGTTTTCGTAGCAAGTGAGACAAGCGTATACCTGTTGTCTTAATGGACCCAGTGAGTAAGTACAAACGTTTGGATCATATGGCATTAACTCTCTTGCTTGTCTTTCCCTGGTATGAGAAGTTAGTATTTATCATTGTGAATTATATGTGTGTAAGCATACAGGTCCTGCTGTCTAGAAATGTAGTCTATTGCGGTGACTTCCTCAGTGTCTTCATTCATGGCCCCTGTTTTATAATAAAGAGAAAGAATTAAAAACTCGTAACCTTTCCATAAATGTAATGAATCCCACTTTAATAAACGGATGTGGCTTTTTTTTTTTTTTTTTTTGAATGAAATTTGTGGAAAAGAAGAAAGAAAAGAGGCGAGTGAATCTAATTGATTTGTGGAGGTGCAAAATATGACACATTTTTATTTAATATTTTAATATTTTCAATTTATCATTTTGTCTTTAATTTCATTCTTATTCATTAAATTAGTAACCATTTCTCTCTCTCTCTCTCTCTCTCTCTCTCTTTTTAATTGGCTCACTTTATGGGAGAAAAAAAAAAAAAAGAAAATTTTTTTTTTTCTTTTCAACTCTTTAAACTAAAATTATTACATCAATGGAAAACTCAGATTATATCTCACAACTGAATTTGGAATACCTTCCAACAACTGAACACTCTAGTGATTTAGACTCATTCACTAACTTAACATTTTTGAATTTTCAACAGTTTAGTCAAGATCCTTTAAAATTAGAACAAGAACAATCAAATGAATTAAACTCAAATCTATTGATAAATTCTAATTTGAACGATTTTGCCAATGAAGATTTCACTTATTTAGAGAAGTTTAATACTTCTTCACCATCAGAAATATATATCAAACAAGAAGATTTAAGGGTTCCATCCATCAATGTGAACAATATTATTGATACATTAAATGACAAGAAGAAAAGAAACACAGCAGCATCAGCAAGATTTAGAGTTAAAAAGAAGTTAAGAGAACAAGAAATGGAAAGAAATTTGAAAGAATTGAATGAAAAAGTGTTGAAATTTAAGTCAAGAATCTCAGAATTAGAAATGGAGAATTCATGTTTGAAATCTTTATTGGTACAGAAAAATGAACAAAGATCTAATGATTTACTGAAGAGGATTAAAGAAAATTCAATGAAATGACTTTTCATGATTTAGTATATATATATATATATAAAACTGGTTTTTTATATCTTTTCTTTAGAATATCGACAGAATGAAATGAAAATATAAAAATGTATTATAATAAATAAACACGCACACAAAAGATACACACCCCAACTCCAATTATTACACACACTCCCCCACCTCTAACTCCAATTTAAAACAATTCAAATTAATTTTATTAAAAATGGTGTATTTTGTTTATTTGTTTCCAAAAAGGGTAAAAACAAAAATTTATATAAAAACAAAACAAAAAAAAAAAAAAAAACAACAATAAAATTCTTTTTTAAAAAATTCTCTCACAAAAACAAAGATAAACACTTTTGAAATTTGTATTATTACTTAGAGAAAACAACAAAAGGAATGAGTTTGAAACAATTGACTAAACCTGTTTTAATTGAATTGGCTTCGAAATTGGACTTGAGGTGAGTGTGTTGTTATATGACCCTTGTTTTTTTATTTATTTATTTATTTATAAAACTAACAAAATAATAAAAATAGTCATGAAGGTACAAAGGCCAACATTGAAGAACGTATCGGTAGTTATTTAGACAACCATCCAGAATTGGAAGAAGACGAAGAGTTTGGTAAATTTGTTTCATTTAGAAAAAAAACTTCACCAAAGAAAACATCAAATAATTTATCAGAAGGTAAAATTTTAAATAAATTTGATGACGTTAAACTTTCAACCCCATCTAAATTATTCGAAATTGCTAACCGTTTCAGAGGTGTTGACTCTTCCCCTTCTAAAGACACTCAGCATGAAGATGAAAATGATGATGAAGAAGAAGGCATTGAAGTTGATATCGTTGATGAAGAAGTTGATGATGATGATGAAGATGAAGAAGATGATGATGAAATTGAAGTTATTGATAATGAACTATTAGATGATGATGATGATGATGATGATGATTATACACCAAGTAAATTTGAATTTATTAGAAATGTTCAAGATTGGTTTATTAATAAATATGAATCTTCAATGTCATTTGTGGAAGATTCAAGTGATTGTTTAACTAATCATGCTGTTAAACAATCAAATGAGTTGAAAAATTCTTTAAGTTCAGCAGATTCAATTAATCTTTTATCAACTTCTGTTGAATTAGGTTTATTATTTTATCAAGAAGTTCCAATCATTAAATTAAATCAAGCAACTTTCTTAGATCAAAGAATTTTATCAAGATATCCATTTCTTGTTAATTTACCAATTGTTGATTTTGCCACGTTATTTGAAGTTAAAGTTTTATTACTTTTCTTAGGTTGGAGTTTATTATCAATTATTTTCCCATTAATTGGATCTTATTATATTAATTTTATTAATAAAAAAAATTCATCAATCAAATTTGATCCATTTGTTTTCAATATAATTAAATTGATCTTTGCTTATTTATTTTTATCAGGTAATGTTTCATTTAATGATATTAAAAATAATACTGAAATATGGGCTGAAGAACATGGATTATTAGAAAATGCCACAATTTATCAATACCTTTCAGCTTATATCTTCCGTAATTCAATTACATTGAAGTTAATTTTAGGTAATTTACCATTTATTAATGGTTTTATTGGTGTTTTAGTTGCTTTATATGTTGCAACCATTTAAAACTATTCAAAAATACAATTATATATATATATTTTTTTTATGTTTTCTATAATACTAAAATCAATTAGATGTGTTCTATTTTGATATTGTTTTATTTTTATTTTTATTTTTATTTTTATTTTTTTTTCCCTATTATTTTATTTCTATATTTTTGTATTATTATTATTCCATAATTCTTTTTTTTTTTTTTTTTTTTTTTGATGTAGATCTATATATACTACAAATTTCTAATTATGTTATTTTATTTAAAAACAGAGATATATAAAAAAACTCCCATTAATGTAATGTTTTCTCATAAAGTAACTTATTTTGGAGCTTCTTTGAATGAGATAGCAGCTTCTTCACCCATAGCAGCAATGATGGTGACTAATAAATCTTTACCATCATCGAAAGCAGCTTGAATGTTATCACCTAATTCACCTTCTGGGGCTCTGACATCATCTTTGGTGTCACCCTCATTGGTCATTAAGTTTAAAAATCCATCATCGATATCTAATAATTGATATTCAGTTCTAGTAACAACTGGAACTTCCATATTATGAGTTGATGGAGATAAATCTTCTAATTTTTTTTGAGTGAAAATATCAATGGCAACTAAATGAACTTTAGCATGACCATGCTTACCAGTTTTGGAAGTTGACATATCAACAATTTTACATGGTCTACCTTTAATAACAACGAATCCATTTTTTCTTAAAGCAGAACATTGCATTGGGTAAGTGGTTGAGGAACCAGCATCAGCGGTTTCGAAAACGTGCTAGAATCATTAAGTTAGTATATATATATATATATATATGTACCTCATATATAATGGATGAAGATCATTCAATTGAAGTTCAATTTTATTTCATGGAAAATGAAAATAAAAATAAAATACAACACCCATTTTCTAGAGATTTCTCACGGTATTCCCAAAAATGAATCTTCTATCCTTTTTTAAAATCTTGCAAACTCACTTCTTCTTCAGCCATTTTTTTTTTTGATAATAAATAAATTGGAAGTTTTTAATTTAAAGGAAAAATTTGGAAAAAGAAATTGAAAAATTTTGTGGAAAAAGTTTTTTTTTTTTTTTTTTTTTTTTTTTTTTTTTTTTTTTTTTTGTGAGAAACAAGCGTAAATTTCAGCATTGAAATATTTATTGTTTGCCGTAACTCTGAGAATGGTGGTTAGTGGCACTTTACTGACAAAGTTTGGTAGTCTCAGGCTCTGTTATCTTTTTTTTTTTGGTGGAGAATGGATTGGTTAATAGGTTGAGATTGATTGATATCCAGGTAAATCAGTAATCGTTTGAACTTTTGAAGTGCTTTAACTAATCCACGTTATGTCTTTTTTTTTTTTAACTAAAATTGGTATTAAACATGATGGTAATTTTAAAAAATCCCTATTCTTTTGTAAGAAGTCAAGGTTCTGCTTTTCTATGACTATGAACAAATCCACAAGATCAATCTTTTTTCGTGGTAATGTCGGTATCCATTTAGATCCTCCAGTATTTAGCCCACAGGGCAGTTGTATGTTGCGCTGTCCAAAAGTACATAATGCAGTTATAAGTAATTCAGTACATATTTCAGTTAAAGAAGATGGGTTTAAAATCTGTACTGCTCACAAATGTTAAATAAACTTGGTGCCCCACATTAATGGGGTACAAAGAAATCTTGGGTATCCTATGTGTATAATTTTATGATTAGTTATTATTTATATTTATATTTAATTCCTGAATTTATCACTCTTTAACAACATCAACAACTCACGTTTCAAATCCAAATCAATTTCCATCAACTCAAGTTTTTTTCTTTTATACTCTTTCTTATCGTACTTCTTATTCTTTTTGCCATCAATCGATCTGATATTATCATTCCTATTCTTCTTATCTTTATTATAAATATCCAACAATAATCGATCCACAAGACTTAAATCACTGAAATTGATACATTTTTCACAACTTTTATAAAATTCTTATATAAAGAATAAAACCGTTCTCTTATTATCCTGAAATTAAATCTTTTAACCATATGATCCATTTCATTACTCTTATTGATCTTGAAATTCAATTCATTGGCAATCCTTGTCCAAATCTCTTTACGTTCTCCATATTTAGCATTGATTGGTAGATATTCCAACACTTTTTTTTTAATAACAATAGATCCTACTCATTGTTATTGTTATCGATCCCAACTGTAACTTTCTCTTTATGTTCAACGTCTTTAATTGGACTATAATTTGATGTCACTGTATATTTATCTATTTTATATTGGAGGTTAGGGGAATATTTCTATTTAAATTTTTTTTTTTTTTAATTTTCAATATACTTACTATCAAATGAAGGTTCAGGAGAATTTAAAGGAGGACGATTCGTGTGTGTAATGTAATATCAAATGAATCAACCATCAGATTATATCACATTTGGTAATTAAAAGTAAATTAAAAAAAAAAAAAAAATTTTAATGAGAATGCTTATTCGGGGTTTATTACGTAAAATAGTTATGTATGATATATGTATGATACAGTAAATAATTATTCACAAATTGATTCAACACCGGTTCCAAATATAATTATGAAAACAATTCAACTTCAATCGATCAACTACGTGGTTTCGACTAGTTCATAACTCGGAGATTCATTTCATTGTCCTTAATTTGTCATTACAGAACAGATTGAAAAATTAGCGAAATCTTGATCCCGCTGATCTGTGATAGTGTTATTATACTCAATTGTTTTACTTTTGTGTTAAGAATTATATGTCTTTCTTTTTCTTTATTGAACTTCTTCTGCTGGTTTGACATTTTTTTTTTTTTTTTTTTATAAATCAACATCTTTTTTTTTTGTTTTTTATTAATTAATTAGATTGACTTTACCCGTTTCCACAGTTATTTCAAATCATATGTCAAAAAAAAAAAAAAAATGCCTGGACCAATTAATCTACAGTTTTTCTTTTTTGCTGTTACAATTTGATCAGATATAATGAATTGAACTTATTAATATAGGTTATAATTAAAATATTAATAGAAAAAATTATTATCCGACCACCTATATTTGGTGGTTCCATAAAAATATTATTCACTTCTTCAAAGATTTGAAATATTGTAAATCCAATTCAATCTCATCATTCTTCAAATTATCAGGAGCAGTATAACCTTTCATGATTTTATTCATTATTGTCGTATCTTTATCAACGTTTTTAATTCTACCACCTCTTTTCTTATTATTATCAATCCCTGAATTATCATCATCATCGTTATTATTCACAGTTGAATTTGAATCTGATTCATTATTACTTTGAATAGAATGATTATTAGATTTAAATCGATTCTTAAATTCTTCTGACGTTATTATCTCAAATTCTTTATCTGTTAATAACGGTGCAAATCCACTTAAAATTGATGATAAAATTTGATTATTCACATTAATCATCTCTTTATCTTTCTTGGATATTTTGTTTTTCGATTTTTTCTTCATGTTTCTATACGTTGTTGTTGTAGTCGTTGTTGCTGCTGATGATGAAGTTCCTGTATCTGTTTCTGAACTATCTTCTTCATTATTATTATTATTATTATTATGCGTATTCATGATAATTGTTTCATTTAAAGGTTTATCTTCAACAATTAATTCATTAGACATTTCTTTATCATTGAAACCCGAATAAAATTTACTTGATCTTGAAGATGATATCTCAGTGAAATCTCTATCTAAATTAATTAATAAATTCTTTTGTTTGGATAAATAATTTTTCAAATTATCTAATTTTAAATTCAATAAATTAAAAGTCTTTTCATATAATTTAAAAGATTCAACGTAATAACTTTTCAAATTTTCTATTTTTTTATAATTTCTCATTATTTTAACGTTTAATAATTCATAATCTCTTAATTCTTCAAAATTTTTAAATTTTTCTAATATTTTAATATTCTTGATACTTAACTCATTCACTTTATTCAAATCATCTATTTCTTGTTCAATTTTCAACATCTGTTTAGTGTATAACTCTAATCGATGTTGTTCTTTATATCGATATAATAAACTATATTTTTCAAATAATTCAACTCTTCTTTTTTCTCTATTATTACCATTTGAAAAAATTAAATCAGGATTACTTAAATGATCTATTTGAGGTAAATCATTAATTTCATTCTCAAATTTAGTTAATTTAATCTCATGAAATTTTAATTTGGAATCATTTTCATCATTTCTTGAATCACTTTCAATTTGTTGGATTTGCAAATATTTCTCTGGAATGTCTCGATCTATGAAAAACCTTATAGGTTCTCCTCCTCCGTCATGGTTCATTGAATCAACCATCTGTTGACTTTTATGAACATCTTCTTCATATATTGAATTATATCTTTCATGTTGATCATTTTTCAGATTTTCTAATATTAAAGCAGCATTCGAACCATTTGGATCACTATCAACGGTGTTTGATGCTAATAATATAGAGTTTAAACCAGGAACCTGGAAATTCTGTTGATTAGACCCTTGGTATGGAACGTATTGTGGAATGTAAGGTTGTTGAATCGGTTGTAATGGATTCAACTGTTGTTGTTCAGGTAAACGTTGCTGAACAAAAGGTTGTGGAGTGTTGATATAATAAACTGTTGATTCTGGTTTCTGTTTTCGACGAGCCATTTTTCCAAAGATTTTAATGAATTTTTATATTGAGGAATTAATAAAATTGTCGATTTAATAACAAAAATGCATTAAATTAACGGAAACGAGAGACAAATGCAGGAAGAAAAAAAAAAAACCAAAAAACACTCTCGCTCGATAGATTTTTTTTTTTTTTGCCTTCAGTGGGTCGAAATTGATGAATTTTGTTTATTATAATAATATAATTTTATAAAGTAGTAATTTAGTTATTATTTGTGTGTGTCTTATTCTATTCTACTCATAAAATGTTCTACTTATGAATTATAATTGTCATAATCTTCAACTCAGATTAGTTTTTGATGCATTAAAAGCCGATTAAATATAATCTACAACTCATTCTATCAATATTTTTATCATTAAACTCATAAAACAATCTAACACAAAATTGCAAATATTTTTTTATACCAAGGTAATGCCTTTAATCTCTTCTTCTCTTCAGCAATCTCTTGAATTAATAAATCTGTATCATGACAACTTCTTCCTGTATCTAAATCAATTTCAACTAATGGTTTGAATTCCCAGAATTTTCTCTTCCAAATCTTTCTACCAACATAACAAGCTATAAAGACAACAAATCCTAAATATTGTTGAAAGAAAACATCTGCACTTGGTGATGAACCAATTGGGAATAAAGCAACCCAGAATTGTAAACCTAAAAAGAAAACTAACATACCTGTCCCTAAAATAGAACCAATTAACCCAGCTTGTGAAACAAATGGAACTTCATTCAATGAACGACCTTGTGCCTTTAATGCTAATCTAAATCTAATATGACATAAACAAACAGTTAACCATGTGAAAATAACACCTAACCCACAGATCGCCATCAACCAACCAAATACAACACCTTCTTTCTTTGAACCTGCTAAATAACATAACAACCCAGTTAATGCATTGGCAATAATCCCAAATATTGGTCTACCCATTCTATCAACATAAGCAAAGATCTTTGGTGCTAAACCTTGAATGGCTAAAGAATGTAAAGTTCTTGAACAACCAAAAACTGCAGAGTTACCAACTGACATAACAGAGATTAAAATAACAACATTCATAACTGATGGTAAACCTTTAATACCTGCATTTTCAATTGAAATAACAAACGGTGAAGCAGATGCATCTGCTGAACTTGTACTTAACAATCTTGGATCATTTGATGGAACTAATAAAGAAATTAAAGTTAAAGAACCAACGTAGAATAAAATAATTCTCCAAAAAACTTGTTTAATTGCTGTTGGTAATTGTTTTCTAGGATTTTCACTTTCATAACCTGAAACTGCAACTAATTCAGAACCACCAACTGAATAAACTGCAGTGACAAACACAGTGGCAACACCTTTGAATCCATGGTTGAATGCACCTGGATTTCTATAATATTCACCACCAATAAATCCACCATTTGGTCCACCACCACAAATTAAAACAATACCTAAAATTAAATATCCACAAATTGTAATCACTTTAATAATAGAAAAAACATATTCTGCTTCACCATAACCTCTAACACCAAATAAATTAATTCCTAATATAACAACATAAAATATCGTAACCCATGCCACAGGTGTTATTGAATTATTCCAAAATTGTATAGTCATTGCAGCTGCAATAATTTCTAAAGGTAAAACGACAAACCATAAAAATGCATAATTCCAACCAACTGCAAACCCCCAAGAATCATCTAAAAATCTTGTTGCATGAGATGAAAATGCACCTGGTGAAGGATATGCAACTTGTAATTCACCTAATGAATGAATAACGAAAAACAATAAAACACCAACTGCACCCCAACAAATAGGCATTGAAGCTGCACCACCTGTTCTTAAAGCAGTACCTGAACCAACTAAAAGACCAGTCCCAACACTTGACCCAATAGCAATCATTTGCATATGTCTAGGTTTTAAAGATTTATTCAATGGTGTTTGCTTAAGAATTACTTCTTCTCTTTCTTCTAATGTCATTTCAGGTGTGAAAAGATTATCTGATAAATCAGGTTCAAATCTTTTAAAAGAATCTTTAAATCTTATGAATGCATTTGTTGATGATATTGACTTTTCAGTAGTGTATGGTGATGATGACGAAATATCGTTTATTGAATTTGAATGATTTGAAAGAATCGATTCATTTGTTTTCAAATCAGACATTATGATATTGATATATATAGCTGATTATAATGAAAGAGAAAGAGAAAGAGTTGAAAAATATTTTCATTTTATTTTTGTAATTAATTTAACATGAATCATTTTCCTCCACACACATATATATAATAAATTATTAGTAATTCCTGAAAAGGAGAAATAAAACAAAATGATAGGTGTATTTCTTTCCTCATTCAAACGGTCATAAACTTAATGGAGTAAAGGCTTTGACTCATGATTTTTTAGTATGAATTGACACTCATTTTCCAACTTTAATTGGTTGAAATATTTAAAAAATTATGCCGTATGATAATGCCTTTTGAAGAAAAGAAAAAGTTGTATGGGAAAGTAACATATAACTATTTAAGAGTAACTTTTGTAGATACTATCCGTGTCAATTGTAGAGCAGTATATATACCTTGTGTTCCATTGTGTGTGTTAAAATTTATTATTGATCTGGGGAACGTTTATCCATAATTGTGTCAAATAAAAATTTATATTAAAATCGGTATTCGTCGCTTCCCACAAAAAAAATGTGTCAAAAACGCCGTTGAAAAGGCTTTTTTAACACAGTAATTTTTTTTTAGTCACAAAAAAAAAAGAAAAATGTTAGAATGAATTGCCGTTTATACAACAGTCACAATTAAATGTACCCACCCTCTAATTTTTATCTACACGTTAATAATATAAATAATACATAATAAATACACATATACGTCCTTTCCTACTTGTTCGATCTAACTCTTGATAAATCATTCAACAATTTATCATATGCCTCATCAACTCCTACAACATCATGATCCTCATCATCTAAAATATCATCAATATCCGCCTCTTCTTTAACAGTGACGGTAACACTATTGCTACTTGAAGACAACTGATCAAATGATTCAGATGACGTTTTCATATTCAATTCATCAGGTTTAATGTTTGGATAAATAACGTTTAAATTAAACGTATCATTATTAACACTTTCAATTAATGATGAAATTGAATCAATCCCCTTAGCTTTAATAACTGCGTCTCTTATCTCTGATCCTGATGGTAATTTAGGAACTAATGAAGAACCGTCTAATTTTTTCATTTTCAATTCATGTTTAATATCATTAACCACAGGAGAATTGATGATTGTATTATTATTAGACGTTGTTTTTTGATCATTATTTGATAAAGTTGGGGTAATAGGTTCTGCATTTGGTAAAATATGACGTTGTTGTTGAACGAAAAACCCCCATCTATGAAATTCACCTTCTTCTTCTTCTAATTTTTTTGCATGAACTGAAGTTTGTGAAACAGATCTTAATAAAATTGGACGACCTGTTGATCCATCAATTGGAGTTTCTTTACCTAATTCACTGACTTCTAAAACCATTTCATGAGGAGTTGATAATTCGTTATTTGTAGGGATTTGAGATTGTTGTAATTGTTGTTGTTCAAGTTGTTGTTTTAATTGTTGTTGAACAGTGTCTTTAAATTCATCATGATCTAAATTAAATAATTCTAATATTTTAGATAATGAATTCTCTAAAAATATAAAACGTAATAAATTTTCCTTTTCTTGTAATGATAATTGAACGTGTAATTCGTCTCTTTTCTGTAATAATTCATCAATTGTTTTATTCACTTTAATTCTTGAGTTAATTATTTTTTTCAAAAATTGTTCATGTAAAAATTTTTGTGAGAATTCATCATTATCATCAACGTTATTCTTATTTGTGATTTTATCAATCAAATTACCCGCAGTTTCAGTGATTAATGATCCATCGAATAAAATATCATCAATTGAATCATCTGAATTATTATTAATAAATTTATCATTATTCAATGAACTTTCCATATTTCTCATTAAACAAATTGCAATTCTTGAACTTATTGATTCATCAATCAAATCATAATCTAGATCTAAATATAATAAAGATTTGGAAGATTTAACAGTTGAATAAATTGCAGCTTGTGCTGTATAACTTATTGAATTTAATCCAATTATTGAAACATGTAATAAATTAGGTAATTTTGGTAATATTTCACATAATATAGAAATTGATTTTGATGATAATTCATTGAAATCAAAATGAATTCTTTTCAAATTTTCAAATTTTGGTAAATATTTATTCAAATATGGTAAAATTGAAGGGAAAATTAATTTTAAATTTGATAGATCTAAAAATTTTAATTTTTTTAATTTTGATAATGATCTAATAAATAATGCAACATCTTCAACATTTTCTAAACTAGTTGAATTTATAGAAATTGACTGTAAATTTTCTAACAATTGGATTTTCTTAATCAATGGTTTTAATCTATCATTATTCAAATTATTAAATCCTAAATCAAGACCTTCTAGTTGAATCAGTTGATTACTTGAAATGTATGATGATAATAATCTAATATGATCTAATGATAAATCCATTTGCGCAATACCTAATCTTTTGACATTGATTTTGATGATTTTTATCATTAAATTGTTAAAAATTGATGGAGTTAATTTACAACCATTTAAGATCAATTCCTCAATGTTTGTTAAGTCTAATGCATTAATGAATAAATTCCAATCCATCTGTGACCTTATTGAATCTTTAGGAACGTCATTTTTGATCTTTTGCTGTGATATATCTAATTTTATTAATGAATTATTTCTTGATAAAAATTTGCATAAGAATTTCCAACCAACGTTATCGATAGGAACGTTTCTTAAAGACAATTTTTCGATTGAAGTTGAATTTAAAATTGATGATAATATGATTTTAAACATCTCTGTAGTCATTGTAACGTTATCAAAGATTAAATTCTTAATTGGAACAATTGCAATAAAATCACAAAATGAATAAACGTCAATTAATGTTGGTTTGGGATTCAATAATTTTAATGTTTGTAAAGGGGAAGATTTATTCTTTAATTGTTTTAAAGTAGCTGGAATTGGTAAAATTTCTCTCAAATGACAACATCTTGTATAAATATTTTCTAATGATATTTTAACTTTACCATCATCATTATTAATGATTTCATTATCAAAATGATGTTCATGTAGATGAATAGGTTTATCTATCTCTAAATTCGATAAATTGGAAGTTATTATTTCTTCATCTATTTCCTTTTTACAATTAATTATACTTGTTGGTTTATTTTTGAAATTAGAAACTTCAAATGCAATTCTTTGAGCAGCTCTATGAGCTTCTTGAGCATGTTTCTCACATTCATCCAAATGATTTTTTTGATTCATATTAATGATTGATAATTGCTTTTCATCAAAAGTTTCATTAATTAATTTAGATTCATTTGTTATACCTAATGATAACCTTAATGGTTCGTTTTGGAATAAATCTTCTAATACAATGACGTTACCTCTTTTAGGTCTTCTTGAAGGAATTTGTTGTGGAGGATCATCATTTAATTTATCTAAAGCAAATGTAACTCTTCTCAATTTCAAATCATTTAATTCTTTAATTGGTAATTCTGAACGATTTGGATTTTTATTCAAAACTATTCTATTATTTGATAAATTTTCATTCAATGTTTCTAATTTTGAAATTGGTGATGATAGATAAGATTGGTGAAAGATTGGTGAAATACTTTCAATTGAAGAGGATAGTTTAGAATGGTCATTATTTGTTGTTGAAGTTTTTTTAGGAATTGCTAAAGGTTGTGAAACTGGTGAAGTTGGAGCAGACTTATTTGATTTAAATTTAGAAAATGCACCAAACAAAGACTTTATTGGTTTATTTTGGTTACTCAAAGAGTTGGATCTTGAAAGGGAAGATTCTGATTGCTGTTGATGTGGTTGAGATGGAGTTGAAGGGAAACCTTTAGGGTCAGAAGTAGATCTTGGTCTTAATGCCTTTGACAATAAAGATTTTGAAGGAGGAACAGATGAAGTAACGGTTTGCTTAATTGGTGGAGATATAGTTGGTTTGATAATGGGGGTGGTTGTTGGAGGTATAGCATTTGTCATTTGTGTAGTTGAAGTTGTGTTTAAAATAATGGATTGTTCAACTGAAGGAGATGGTTTTTCCTTCTTTATTTCATTATTTGAATGGAGAATATTTGAGTTATTGGGTGTAGCATTATTAGAAGCAGCAGACAGAGTGCTTGATCTCTTCTTCTTTTTATTTCTGTACAGCCAATCAACATCCACGTTGTTACTGTCAATTATATTGTTCATTAAATCATTTTTAGTTTCCGATAAAGTTGGGACAGAAGCCATTGAAGAGACTGTATTGTATAAATTTCGAATTGTGCAATATTCCTCAGGTCTATATTTGTTAATCTGTCAATACTATTATGGATTTTTAAGTGGATAAATGAATAAATGAATTGGGATGGAGTTAGTTTATTGTTGTAAACCCGGAGAATGAATTTTTTTTTTTTTTTTTTTTTTAAAAAAAAAAAAAAAAAAAAAAAAAAAGATTCCATATGGATAAAACGCTAAAACTGGATTAAAAGGATATGAGTTAGGTAAAATTAATGGAGAGTTGTGGCACACTAGAGAGAGTAGTGTGTAATATTTATATAAACTCTTTAATGGCATGACAAGAAATGTAAAAGTTTATATATCACTTTTATTACTACAACAACAAAAAAACTATAAAAACCAAAAAGTATATTTAACGAATGAAAAGAATATCAAATGCAGGGAAAGTAGAAGAAGTGGGCAGCACCGATACTATTAACAAAAAAAGTATCTGAACTAGAACTGAAAGGAAAGAAAGAAAAAACTTTTTTCAAGCTCTGAATTGTTTGGATTTGTAATCTTTGATAGCAGCTTTAACAGCATCTTCTGCCAACATTGAACAATGTAGCTTGACTGGAGGTAATGATAGTTCTGATGCTATCTGTTTGTTTTTGATTTGATAGGCTTCATCCAACGTCTTACCACGAACTAGTTCAGTGACATAGGAAGAAGAGGCAATAGCAGAACCACAACCAAATGTCTTGAATTTAACGTCCTTTATGATTCCAGTGGAGTCATCCACTTGGATTTGTAATCTCATCACATCACCACAGGCTGGTGCACCGACTAATCCAGTACCAACACTTGATAATGATTTATCCAATGAACCAACATTCCGTGGATTTTGATAATGATCAATGACTTTTGGATGATACGATCTGGTTTGGTTGATTAGCGGTCTGAATGTTGAAAGAACTCTTGATCTTAGCATTATGTGTGTGTGTTGTTGTTTTTTTTTTTGTAATGTAATTATGTAGTTGTTAAAAGAATAAAAGAACTAATTAGCTTATTTGTATTAAAAAAAGAAAAAAAAAAATTTTGAGTCATGAAATTCGGGGCATTACCGGAATTACTGTTTTTTTTTTTTTTTTCTTCTTCTTTCTTTTTAAGTGGAGTTAATCGGAGATGTACTTTTTAAATCCGATTGATTCAGCGGTTAAATTAAAAAAATTTAAAAAAAAATCCGTCTTTAATAAAAAAAAGTGGGAATTGTACTTCTTAAGCTATAAAAATAATGAGTTTATAATAAATTCTCAATAAAGTTTTTGTAACTGTTGATATATATATATATATATATATATTACTTAAAATAACTTAAATACAAAAACTTAATTTATACAACATTATGGAAATGATCAACTCCTTTACCGATTCCTTTACTGACAATTGCTTCAATCTCTTTCAAATCCTTAGTTATCCCAGTCAGATTCTCAACGCCATCTTTTAAAACTAACAAATCATCTTCAATTCGAACTCCACCAATCTTGTAATATTTACAAACTTCTTCCAAGTCAATATATTTTCTTTTATTCTCATCCTTAACCCCCAATTCAATCAAATATTTGTTGAAATAAACCCCAGGCTCATTGGTTAAAACCATCCCTTCTTTTAACTCTCTTCGTAATCTGAGATTCTTTAACTTCTCATTAAAATCTTCATAATTGGGTCTCCCACCAACATCATGTGTATCTAAGCCAATTAGATGCCCTAATCCATGAGGATAAAACACAATAGAACAATCACTTTCGAAAATTTCATCAACAGTTCCATTTTTAAATATTCCAATCTTTAAAAACTCTTCAACTAATATCCTATGTGCCATTAGTTGTAAATCATCCCAATGTACACCTGGTTTCATTAGCTTAATAGTATCATTTTGCATCTTTAATACAATTCTATAAATCAATTCATGCTCTTTACTAAATTTACCGTTTATTGGGAAACTTCTAGTAACGTCACTTGCATAACATTCCCATTCAGCACCAGCATCAATCAGGATACATTCTCTTTCTTCCAAAGATTCATCGTTCTTAATGTAATGTAAAATTGAACCATTATATCCACCACAACAAATCGGATCATATGACTGATTTTTACTACCTTGACGAATTGAATGATATACAAATTCAGCTTCAACATGACATTCATTTTGTTCAATTGGAACAGCTGACATCACCGCTAAATGAGAATTATCTGATATTTTTGATGCTTTCCTCATCATTGAGATTTCATAATCATCTTTAATCATTCTTGATTCATCTAATGCGTAAATTAAATCAGCGTTATCGTTTGATAAATATTGTGCGTATTGTGAATTATTATCATTTATGTCTAATGAAAGTATAATCTTTCCTGATTTTAAATAATCTTCAATTTTATCTTCATATAAGATTAAATCAAAATCAAATTTATTTAAAGCCTCTTTTTCATTTATTGGAAATCCATTCCACATGACTTCTTCATAATCAATTAAAGGTAAAAATAACACTAACTCCTCTTTATTCAAATCATAATAAATGTTACATTTAGGTGAATTGACACCACTTAAATAATAGAAATATCTTTCTTGTTTGAATTTTTTTGAAGAATCTGAATATTTATCATATTCTTGAATGGATCCAGTAAGGAAAATTGAATGGTTTGATAAATCTGGAATCCTTGTCAATAAATGGGTTTTGACATTCAATGCGTGTTGTTTTGCAGGATATTTCATGCTTTTTCTTGATCCTACTTGTATTTTGATTATCTCTCAACATAGTGTGGATTTTTGATACCACACTTTTTTTCATTGGGACGTTACCCTGATTTTTGAATTATATAGGACTACAAATTGAATAAAAAGAATTAAATTTAATATATTATAACAACTTATTCTTTAGCAGCTTGGAAAGCAGCAATTTTAGCATCAATTTTAGCTTGTTTTTCAGCTTTAGTTAATTTAACTTGTCTGTATTTTTTACTTTCAGCAGCGTATTGTTCTTTAGTGAATTTCTTTTCAGTTGGTTTGAAAGTTGGGTCAGCTCTAATGGCTTCATGAGCAGCTTGGTATAATTCTTCTAAACCATCAGCTTCAATGTCATCATCTAAGTAACCTTTGAATAAAGTTCTGAATCTTTCTTCATCATCATCAGCTAATTCTTCCATGTATTCAGAAACATGACCACCAAAGATGTAGTTTCTTAAGACATCAGCATCTAATTCTTCAGATTCAATATCCCAACCTGGGAATCTGTTGGCTGAGTGTGGAATGTGTAAACCACCATCAGAAGCACCTTTCAAGACACCGAAAACTCTAGCACCAGTGGTGGTTCTAGTTAAACCAACATCTAAAAAGACTTTGAATGGTCTACGTTCACCTTCAATGGCTTCGGTTAATTCGTATTCACCTTCAACTTCTTCAACACCTTTATAAGTTTCATCTAAACCTAATTTTTGCAAAGCTCTTCTAGCAACTAATAAACCAACAGCGTAAGCAGCAGCCCAGTTGGTTAAACCATGTTTGATACCGTATCTTGGTAATTCATGAGCGTAAGCAGCAGTGAAGACAAAATCACCAACAATTTGAGATGAGACAACTTGAGCAATGATATCTTTGTTGGTGAATCTAACAACTAATCTATATTTTGGAGTGTTGTATTTGGCCTTGTGTTGAGTAACCAATCTTTTTCTTTGGTAGTAATCGGTTTTACCTTCTCTTCTTCTTCTGAAAGGAGTTTGGAATCTTGAGGAATAGGCTGATGATTTTTGTTCTTTTTGGAAAGCCATTTTGAATAAATAGATATATCTATAAATTCTGTTTGTAAGAAACGTAATGAAATTTTTCACTTTTTTTTATTGTCTAATATCAAAAACAAAAAAAAAATCATGATGTTTGGGTGTTGAGAAAAAATTAATAAAGCCCTAAAAATAATTTCATCACGTGTCTAGACTTAGGGTTTCACCTACAAAGCTAATTCAATAAAATCATAAATTATTTAAAACATTACAAGTGACTCTATCTTTATCTTTATTACTGGAATAACTTTTGAAGGCTTGAAAGAACTTAGAAGTGATATTCCCATTGGGACCAATATTCAAAATATTGAACTGGTTTTCATTAAATTGATCTAATGTAAATTTAATTGAATTCACAAAATCAACAGGTTTATAAAAACATTCAATGAAATTATCAACTGCTTTACCTTGATCATACACAATTGTAGAATCAACATTACTGATTATTGGAATTTTCAATTTTTTAGATACATCAACTGGATGATATTCATCAATGTAATTTTTAAATAATTTTGAAGATTCTTGTAAGATTGGATTATGAAATGGAATTGTTGATGATAATTTTATCGATTTAAATTTAATCCTACTTGTTTCTTTTAAAACTTTGTTTGTAAAATCATCAATATCTTGATCTAACCCAGATATGACTAATTGAGAATCCATATTCAAATTTGATATTGAAATCCCATCATATTGATCAATACATGATTTAATATTTGAATAATCCAACTTGTTGAAAATCAATGCAACCATTGAATACTTTCCTGCGTGTTTATCAACCACTTGCTGCATAAATTCTCCTCGTTTGTAAGCAAGATAGATACCTGTAGGTATATCCCATACTTCATTGACAATCAATGCGTTTAATTCTCCTAACGAGTTCCCCATAACGAAATCAGTTTCAATTGGCCCATGAATTAAAGTGTAAGACTCTAATAGCATTAAGGATGACACAATTATGGATGGTTGGAAATATGCTGTTTGATTAAGCAATATGGGGTGATTGGTTTTCAGTTTATTGTAGAAATCTGGAGTTATTGAATTCAGTTTATTTTGATACTTGTTAATTAAGTCAGTGGTGTTATTGAATTTATGATGTTTTAACAGGTCTAAATGAAATGTTTTGGGGATTGTTTGTCCTTGACCTGGAAAACAAACAAGTTTCTTGATCAATTGGTTCGGTTTGTTGAGTTTAAGCATTCTTTTACCAATATTAATCCTAATTGTTTATAAGTATTAAGTTAAAAAAAAAAATGAGATGAGATGACGTATTGGATCGGTGCGGCAGTGACGGTGGAAATGTCTTTATCCTAAGAGCTAAAACTCAATTGGACTTGTACACTCGTACACACTAATTCCTCATTGATTCCTAGAGACTATATTACTGCCCCACCTTGTGAGAAACGCTCCCGACACGCTCATTTCTTTAGGCGGAAACTCCCAAGCGATTCAGGCCAAATTCGGGGCGCCATGAAGGAAAAAAAAAAAAAAAAAAACTTCCTAAAAAATTATTTCTCCGGTTTTTTTTTTTTCAAATTAATATTTAAATTAGTCATTTTACGTCTCTCTCTCTCTTTTAATATTATATAATTAATTTTACTCATCATCACATCTGTGCTACTCACAATCACCTCCTGGTACTTTACACTGCACTGCCCAATACAATGTCCGAGCAAAAGCGTAAGTACCTCTTCAAATTCCCATCTCAATTATATTCCCATTGTATATTTTGCTTATCTTTATAATGACTCCGATTGGTACTAATATATATATGAATATTCAAACACAATTACTAACTCATTACAAAACAGCTTTACCTTTCGTCTACCAGTTCTTAGCAGGTGCCATTGCCGGTGTCTCTGAAATCTTGGTCATGTACCCATTAGATGTCGTCAAAACTAGAATTCAATTACAAGTTGGTTCAGCAAATTTAAAACCATCCGAAACTTATACCGGTGTTGTTGATTGTTTTTCCAAAATCATCAAAAATGAAGGCCCATCAAGGTTATACAAAGGTATTACTGCTCCATTGTTAATGGAAGCTCCAAAACGAGCCACTAAATTCGCTGCAAATGATGAGTTTACTAAAGTTTATAAAAAATTATTTGGTGTTAAGACTTTAAATCAACCATTATCTATCTTAGCTGGTGCTTCTGCAGGTGCAGTAGAATCGTTTGTCGTTGTCCCATTTGAATTAATTAAAATCAGAATTCAAGATAAAAATTCCAAATATAAAGGTGTTTCTGATGCTTTCACTAAAACAATTAGAAATGAAGGTATCTTAGCGTTATACAACGGTTTAGAAGCTACTTTATGGAGACATATTTCATGGAATGCAGCATATTTTGGTATTATCTTCCAAATTAGATCACTTTTACCAAAAGCTGAAACCTCAACACAAAAAACAATAAACGATTTAGCAGCAGGTGCAATTGGTGGTACATTTGGTACAATTTTCAATACACCATTCGATGTCGTTAAATCAAGAATTCAAAACACTGTCGTTGAAGCCGGTGTCGTTAGAAAATATAATTGGACTTTACCTAGTTTAGCTTTAATTTATAAAGAAGAAGGTTTTGGTGCTTTATATAAAGGTTTCTTACCAAAAGTCTTGAGATTAGGTCCAGGTGGTGGTATTTTATTAGTGGTGTTCACTGCAACTATGGATTTCTTTAGAGGAATTCATTATGGTAAATAGATATTTATATTGTTATTTAAATTATTATATTATTTAGTTTTCTACAGTGTAATATCATTAAACGCGTCTATTTGCAGTGCAAATTCCTCTATACAGTAATAAATGATAAAATGTATGATCTACCAGCCCTCGCTATCCTCCACACAATCTACTTGTAAGTGTAGTTGCGACATATATGAATAACAAAAGGCATTAAGATGAGCACAAGTGAAGTTTAGTCTCTCCAAGGACTTGACGCCTTTCCCAAAGTCTGATATCTCAGGAAAAGCAACACGGTTAAACGTCCTGGTTGTCCGCACTAAAGAAGAGAAAAAAAAAGATTGAAAAGTTGAAATTTTAATTCATTGAAAAGTTTTCTTTTATATCGAATATATAAGAATTCCGGTGACTTTTGCAAGCCGGATCTTTTTTAGGTTTAGGGCTTTAAA
The DNA here is from genome assembly GCA_003707215.2 of Phaffomyces thermotolerans. NCBI lineage: Eukaryota > Fungi > Ascomycota > Saccharomycetes > Phaffomycetales > Phaffomycetaceae > Phaffomyces > Phaffomyces thermotolerans. The sequence continues at coordinate 2,112 of PPNJ02000060.1, read as the reverse complement.
GTTACTTACTATTCTTATTAGTATAAACTCTTTTGGGCAACTGTTTACTATGAGCCTTCCTTTACACAACACACCACAACTGGTACAGGTCATCATCAGATTCTCAACAACATATCCTGATCTAATACTGTCACCTATTCCAATTTCACAACTGTCAATAAATTATTTAAGAAAGAAAGTACGCTCAAAAGAAACAAAACTTATCAAGAAAAGGCTTAGATTTATTCATTCAGGTAGAGTGCTCAATGATAAAACCAACTTCAATGAAGAATATCAAAAGACACAACGATTCAATAACAGCGAAGATGGAAATGATAATAAATTCTACATTCACTGTTTAATCGGTGATGATTTAACTAATGACGAATTACAAAAAGAAAATGAACTAGATGAAAGAACTCCTGAACAATCAACAACACCAGCTCCCGTTGGGTTTGATAGACTAGCGTCTGCTGGATTTAATCAAGAAGATATAAACCAATTAAGACAACAATTCAGACAATTATATGGTGATTTACCAATCAATAACGACGATGATGGGAATGATAACAGAGATATAAGACAACTAGAAGAAAGATGGATCGATAGTACGGTAAATGAAATGGATGAGTTCAATTCAATTAATGTTAATAGTTCACAATTTGGTGGGAATGAAGACATTTTAATTGGTGTTCTAATTGGTTGTTTATTAGGTGCAATTAGTTTATTTTTATTGAAAGAAGATAAATTGTTCAACAAAAGACAGAAAATGGCAATCATTGCTGGATTTGTCATTAATTTTTCGTTTGCTTTAATAAGACAATGGTCTTAGTACTTTTTTTTTTTGATGTTACCTGTTATTTATTATCATGCGTTGCAGGGTTGGTTTGTTCATCAGAAGTAAATATCAATACACTGAAGTATTAGAATAATAGTTGAAATATTGTTTTAGTTTTTGTATGCACAGTCTTTACTGGTTAACGCTTCCACGAATATATTATGTTTGAATGTGGTTTTAAGTGCTTCTGCTTAGAATGTTTGCAGTTTTCTGGAATTTGTTTTACAATAACTAAAGGAAATTTTAACATTACTGAAAAAGAAACATTTTGCTATTAAGTTTCAAATTTCAAGAGCGTGTTTTTTTTTAGTTGCTGTTTAATTAGTTTACTATGAGTCTGAGTAAGGAAAAAAAATATCAAGTATTTTTTTTTCTCTTAAATCGTTTATTTTAAAGCTATACAACTAAATACATTCCCTAATTTGGTATTCTATTTCTTACATTTTCTTCTTTATAATCTTCTGGTCTAAGATTATCTTCCCAATATGTAAAAGGGGAGAAGCTGTTTAAGTGTTATTGTTTATGTAAATTTTTTTATGACTTCAGTTTCTACTATAATACTACAGTCTCTTATAATACGGACCAAATTAGCTGATCTGTATTGCGTATTGCTAATTGAGTTAAAGATAGAGAAACTCTTCTCTGTTAGTCAGTAAATGTTCTCTCTAGATTACCAAGTTCGCTATCTAGATCATAACTGGAGTTTGTTTCAGCATATCCAAAGTCAATTATATTTAATTGATCATCTTTATCGATGATATAGTTTGACAATCTTAAGTGATCACAGTGTCTGATTTTAAGTTTGTGAAGTCCTGTTATTAAACCTCTTGCCTGATTGTATATCTTGTAAAGAATTTTTTGGATTTCATTTTGCTCATCTAATGACTTACTTTCTCTAGCTTTTATATGAAGTTCTTCTAATTGAGCTGATGGTTCATGTTCAATGAAATTTAGAAGAATATATACTCCTTTAAATTTGGGATAAGTGCTGAAAAACCCAGACTCACCGTAAAACCTGAATGTACCAAATTTTAATAACTGAGCAGTAAGCATCTTATCATATTTATTAACTGAATTATGGTGATTGATTTTTCTAAATATTGCTTTCGAGCTTCTTCAAAATATGATTTCAGGATATCATCAAGTTCATCTTCGTTGTCGAATTCAGCATATTTTTGTTCAATATGATCTTGGTAAAAGCATTCCATGTGGTGATCTTCATATATCTTAAAAATTGCATACTCTGATCTAGAACTTTCAGAAATCTCTAGTTGAGGAAATAGGTGATTTAGTTG
>PPNJ02000059.1:6764-32167 GCA_003707215.2 Phaffomyces thermotolerans | reverse complement strand
TATAATAGAATCTTCGATAGAATCGATAAAAATATTGAGTTGGGAGAATACTGGACTTCTCTCTGTTTTCAGCAAAACATTCTCAAACAGAAAAATTTCATTCTGTGGAGTTTTCTGTTTTAATGAACAATTTATGAGATAGCCGTCACTCTGTTTCATATCATTATAATGGTGACTAAATTATCATTAAATGCAATCTTTCAAAATCTTATCTTCTTCCATTTGGTTTTGTAAATATCAGTACTTCAACTTTTTTTTTGAATTATGAAGTGTTCTGTCAACTTCTAACTCACTATAAAGAAAGATACTTCATATTCACTGAATTAGAATACCATAGACTCTATTTCATCAACAGAAAATAGCAATAAAAAGGAATCTTGAATACTGTTTCAAATACCACAACAGATACTTCAAAATACTATTGGTTAAACTCTTGTTATCAATCAACTTGCAAGGTGTTTGTTCATATAATGTCTATATATCACTAACATATGGAGAAAGAGTTACTGGAGGCACTCAAATAATTGATCCAACTATCACTTAAAGTATAAAACTTCTATGTTTCAGTGATAAGACTGTAAATTCGGAACTGTAATGAAGCAAGATAATTTAATTAAAATATTATTCACAAATTTAACAGAGATAACTATCAGCTCAAACTTTTACAAATTCCTCAATTTCAATATATCGTAAATATGTTGTAAATCTCCTTTAATTTCAAACGAATATTTTGGTATCTGAATTATTATCGTAATAGTGTTCAAAGTTTTCAATTTTCGATTGTGTAAAGTTGCTTAAAATATTTTTATGAGTACATAAATGTTTGAGTTAATCTAAACATATGTTCAGTTAAAGAGAAAGATTCACCAATCAAACTGCATTTCAGCTGCCTTTTTTCAAAATTTCTTCGTGGCTTTTAGAATTTCGTATAGAGAGAGATTGATGGAAAATGAAAATATTTACTACTTAATTAATAAATTGTTATTGTAACTGAACATTTTTCATGTCGTTACATATTGTTTTTATATATACTTTTTTTTTTCATTAAATTGTGGGGAGGTGTTTCTAAACATCACCATTTTCAATATCGATAGCATTTTGTACCAGTGTTAAGTGTTCTTTAAGTCTCGTATTATCAGGATGGAAACATAACCCTCTTTCTATTTCAGCTTTAGCTAATTCAAACTTTCCTAAATTCAAACAAGCAATTGATTTTCTTAAGAAATTATCAGCAGTTAAGACTTGTGTTGATAATAGGATATCAGCATCGTTATAAGCTTCTAAATATTTACCAAGCATTATATATGCATCACATCTGAGTTGTATGATTGAGTCCAATTCTTGTAATTGAACAGCAAAGGCCTCCCATCGAGATCTTCTACCAGCCATATCAATGGCTAAAGTTAATTGTTTTATGGCTTCAGGGAACTTTTTTTTTTGTAAAGAATCAATACCTGAAGTGACTAATTTCTTAATTAATGGTGTCAATTGTTTTGATGGTTCTGAATTTTCTGGAACTTCTTGAGGAATTGAAGTTAAATCTTTTGTAAGTCTGTTAATTTCATTGATTCTACGTTGTAATGAGTCATCTTCAAACACGACTTCCGGAGAGTCTTGATCTATGGACAACTGTTTCGTGTCTGGATTGTAGATTATAGGAAGAACCGACATTCTGATTTGATTTTGATTCTTTTGAATGTTGTTGTAGATTGTTGATTCGTGTTCAGAAAAAAAAAATAAAGCGTATTACTGTTACGTAATATACTTTATGGTACTAATAAGTATTAAGTACTGTAATGTAATAACTGATAAATGTGTATATATATATATATATATAGTATTGAACCACTTACAAGTAACTGAATTTTACACTCAGGCCTCCTAGTTTCAAGTTGAAATTTGAGTTCACTAGTAGTGGTATTGGGCTTCATCGAATAAGCCTACATTAAATCTAATGTGAATTAAACCATCAAAGTATGCATTTAGGTAGTTTGTTCAAAGTCAAATAAGTAGGTTATTATTGAGTGGTTGAATGAACGATGCTCATTTTTTTTTTTTTTTTTTTTTTTTTTGTATGTTGATTAAAGTAAAAAAAAAATTATCTACATATAATTCTTGATTCTTACTGAGTCAGAGACAGATTTCAACTCTGAACTCATGAATATATTCATCGATTCGGTACTGCAAAAAAAAAAAAAAAAACAAGTTTTAATTAGAAGATTAATATCAGTTTTATTTTTATTGAGAAAATGACATCAATGTGTCTGAACATATAAAAAAAAACACACACAACATTTCATCTATAAATCAGCATCATCTTCATCTGGTAATGGTAGTGCAGTAGCTTGGTCGATTTCTTGTTGGTATTGTTGCATTAAGGCGGCATCGACTTGAACTTCTGGTGGAGCTAAAGCTGGAGCAGCAACGAATTCTAATTGTGGATTACCAACTAATTTTCTAGCTAACCATAAGAAAGGTTTTTCAAAGTTATAATTTGATTTAGCAGAGATATCATAATATTGTAAGTTTTTCTTTCTGTGGAAAGTGATAGTTCTAGCTTTAACTTTACGTTCTTTAACATCAACTTTGTTACCACATAAAACAATTGGAATATTTTCACAAACTCTAACTAAATCTCTGTGCCAGTTTGGAACATTTTTATAAGTGATACGAGCAGTAACATCAAACATGATGATACCACATTGACCGTTGATATAATAACCATCTCTTAAACCACCGAATTTTTCTTGACCAGCAGTATCCCAAACATCGAATTTGATTTCACCATAGTTAGTAAAGAAACCTAATGGATGAACTTCAACACCTAAAGTAGCAATATATTTTTTTTCGAATTCACCAGTTAAATGACGTTTAACGAAGGTAGTCTGTTGTTAAAGAATGGTTAGTATCATTTTAAAAGAGATCAACCATTTTTTGTATGTAAAACTTGGACTCTTTTTCTCTTAATAAGTTGTAAATCAAATCAAAACAAATAAATAAATAAAAAAAAAAAGGGTAAAAAAAAAAAAAGAAAACAAATCAACATCAATTCAATAATGGTTGAAGGTTATAAACCAATCACAGAGAGACACACATACTTTACCGGTACCACCATCACCAACAAGGACTAATTTGAAAGTTGGAACTTCAGCAGACATCTTTTTTCAATGTTTTATTTTTTCTTAAAGGGAAGAAAAATTAGTTTTTTTTTTTTTCTGGAAATTTTTTTTTTTTTTTTTTTTTTTTTTTTTTGCCATCGAAAAATTTTTAAAAATTTTCAAAGAAAAAAAATTTTCTCTACAAAAAAAACTGAAAATGTAAACAAAAGTCATGTGATTATACAAATTGTATTAAGAAGAGAGAACACAATTTTTATTCAAGAACTTGAGTTTTCCTGTTTTGTGGTTTTGTATAAACATTGCAGTGTTAGTGGTAATTGCCTGGGGAGGTTTGTACATATTCTTTGTATATCGGTTCAATGTCTCATACAAGAAACTTCGTCTCTCTCTCTCTCTCTCAATGGACAATTTGAATATTGGGTGATATTTTGACATCCCAATTTGTAAAAAAGTGATAGTATAACAAACTGAATACGGAAAGCTGCAAACATTATGGAACATTACTTCTCTTTTGTGGTTGTAATGACGATAAAGCATGTTCTCTTCTTTCAATCAACTGTTGAAGTTCCTCCGATGAAGCTTCATATTCATACTTTAATTTCAATGTCTTTTGAGTTATAGCAGCTATTTTCTCATCCCAGTACTTAGCTTCTTGTACAAAAGCAGGATGTCTTACTGGGAACTTTTGGGGATTTGTTATATTTTGTGAGTTTAGTGTGTACATCATGAAAAAGTATTGATGATGGGATGCTACAAATATGAAATATCATATATATATATATACACACAATTGCGTAGAATGGGTTTATATATAAGTTTTTTTTTTTACAAACTGTAAACATAACGTATTTTACTTGTTTATTTCTAGTATGTGTGTGTAATTTACTGCACTTTGTCTTAAAACATATCAGATAAACTGCACCATATCCAAATGAGGTATTTATTATAATACAAGTGTATTTTCTTAAACTTTCAAAGAAATTGGAGTACACCGGAATTTGTAGGTCCTTGTAACAAGAATGGGTGTTAAGGTTTACTCATTGGACCTCTATTATTAGTGACTTAATAATTAAAATCAATTTATCTTTCGTAAAGTATCGTAAATATTAAAATTATTATTTTCCCTGTCTATAAACGTGATACTAATTTCTCTCTCTTTGGATTAATTCTTATCTCCAATCATGCCACTCATGAGTGGATGCAATTGTTGTTCAAGTATATGCAAGAAAACTCGTATATATAAGTTCTAAGTTCTGAGCAAGGCCTATAACTGGTATATTATATTAAAATCCAGCAACAATAATGGAATCATTAAACGGCTCTTAAGTTCATTCAACTCCTCTATATAACAGTACTACCAGCACGATAAGCTGTCTTGATGACTTATCAAACCTTCATATTTGACTGCTACTAGTATTCCCATCTATATATGCAGGTTAACAGCATATAGATCTAGATCTGCAGCAGCTTATGCTGTAATCCATAAATGATAATGACCTTCCCATCATATATGGCATCACCAAAATTCATGATTTAATCTCCTATATAAGAATCCATTATAGAAACACACTTTAGTTTGTGTACTAAATTGATGAAGCTTTTCCAACATGTTCAAGTCTAAAATCACAGCAACCTTTTGATTTTAATCTAGTAATTTTGATCGACACACCCTAAATTTTTGAATCCCATAAGTTTAAAACTCTTTCCATAAATGGATATCAATTATCACTTCTTTGCTGTATAGTAATTCTACCGTCTACCTGTTGATCTATATGCTAAAACCATTCTATTTCCCCTGGATTAATGGTTGGGTATATTTAGAAATACTCAATCACATGTTCTAATTAGGACATGAAGCCTAAAATATGACACAGTTGGTGACTTCAAAGAGCCACGCCAAAGAGTCAGTATATTGAACCTCTAATTCCTTAATCTGCATTAAAAAAAACAAGTTAGAGACGTAATTATATTTTCAAAATGTATACACATTGCCTATTACGCTTTATGTCTCTAAATGTATATTTCTCCAATTTGTACTTTAAATCTCCTTAAACTTCCATTGACTAAAGCTTTTAAATCCATTCTTCCTACACCTCCCTTCACTTTATCATCATTAAAAAAAAAAAAAAATATCGCCCGAAATTATTTCAATAAAGTCCCAATTATTTCAAAAACTTTTGAAAGATATGCTAAGTGGCTTGAGAAGAGTTTCTTTTCGTTTACCATTAACACGTCTTGCTTCAACCTCAAACCATCAAATCAACACCAACAATCTTGATCCTTTAGAAAAATACCGTTCTAAATTAGAGAAGAAGGCACAAGAATTAGGTGCAAAAGATATAACTGATTTGAAAGATAAATTGAAAGAGGATATCAAAAAACATAACATAGAATTCGCTAAAATTGATCCATTGAAAGAACTAGAAGAATACGAGGTGAAAAGAGCAATGGAATTGAAAGAAAAGGCTAAATTACAAGGTCAAATTCGTGATCCATTAAAGCCATCAAATGAAACTGGTGCTTTTAAAACATTGAATTCATTTGTTGATTTAAATAAAATCCAACAACTACCACAAAAGGAAATTGAATTCATTTGGAATGCAAGATTTGATGGTAAAGATAATTCTTTAATTTCAGTCATCCCAAAAGATGTCTTTGAAAAATTATATAAAAATGCAAGAGAAAATCCAATTTTTGTGTTACCTTTACCAAGAGATGAAGATAACGTTGAATTACATTATATTCAATGGGCATTTGTTGGTCCGAATACAATTCATTGTATGTTTACCACTTTATTAGAATTTAAAACTCATAAAGAATTTGCAAGACCTCATACTTCATTGATTTTCCATACTGAATTGAAAGAAAGTAAAGGATTGGTTTTAATGAATGGTACCGTGGAGAAAGACTCATCTGTTAGTTTACAAGAAGCTCAACTGTTGGTATTAAATGTTCAAAGATTTTATGGTGCTTTAGCTGAAACTGAAGTGTCTAAAAGACGTTTACAATTATTAAAAGATTTCACTTCAGGAAGTCCAAATTTCTCAGTTGATGTTTTGATTAAAGAATCTCAATCTTTGGAAAACTGAATAGAGATGTAATACACTTGTAATTAGAATAATTTATTGTATATTGATTATGTAGAGAGATAATAAAACTACGAGAGTGAAAAAAAAAAAAAAAAAAAATCACTAATTTCTTTGATTTGATACTCATTATAAAAATCGTGAATTATGTCTGAGAGACAAAGAGTAGCATTCCTTGGTCCAGAAGGGACATACACTCATCAGGTGAGTTACATTATACATATGAAATGATTAATTTGTTTTTACTAATGTGAAAATAGGCTACACTCCAGGAATTTAATAATGATGATCTTTATCAATTAGTACCGCAAAAGAGTATAAATGGTATGTTGAAAACTACATCATCGAATATATTGTTCTACTAACTCTCTATGTTTTATAGACTGTTTTGTTCAACTGAATGAAGATAAAGTTGATTATGCTGTTGTTCCATTTGAAAATTCAACAAATGGTCAAGTCACTTTCACTTATGATTTATTAAGAGATTGGTTAATTCCCAATGATGGTAGATTGAAGCAAAATGGATTTAAAGTCATTGCTGAACAGTTCGTGTCTATTCATCACTGTGTTCTTTCGCATGCAAAAGATATATCACAAATTAAAACTATATATACTCATCCACAAGCTTGGGGTCAATGTACCAATTGGTTAAATAATGAAGGTAAAAATTTAGAAAGAATAGATGCTTCATCAACTTCAAAAGCTGCAGAGATTGCTAGTTTGGAAGGTGCGACAACTGCTTCCATTTCATCAGAATATGCATCAAAATATCATAGAATACCAATTCTTTATAAAAATGTTGAAAATGTTAAAGATAATACAACTAGATTCTTGATTTTAAGTAAAAAAGATCCAAAAAAGGTTACTGATCAATATATAACCCTATTAGCTTTCACTGTGCAACACAATGATCCTGGTGCTTTAGTGAAAGTTTTAAACACTCTAAATGAACATAAAATTAATATGACAAGTATCACATCAAGACCGTCATTAATTGAAGCATGGCAATATTTATTTTTTATTGAATTTTGGGGAGATTCTGGAAAAGACGAAAATGTTAAGATTGCAATTGAAGAGATTAAGGAAAAATCGTTAAATTCTGTCGTTATTGGTACTTTCCCTAGAAATAAGAGATATTTCGGTGAAGATTTAAAACCAAATGAAATCATATAACCATATTAAAAAAAAAAATTTTTTGTACATTAATCAATTTATAAATGGAAACCAGTTGTTAAAATTTCTCACAATTATATAGTGGAATTTGATAAAAAACTGTAGAACTGAATAATTTGCATAACCACTTTCTTTCTTCTTCAGAAAACACAATTAAATAAAAAACTGTCATACTTCCCTTATTAAAAAAGGTGATAATCAATTACCATATTTTTGAAATTTCCAATCCCTACTATCTAATGGGCAAACATTACGAGTCTTTAACCATCTTGAAATACAATGCATATGGAAAGCGTGCTGTAATAAACAAAAATGTTAGTAAAAACAAATTAAAAACCAATACATGTTGGGATCCATTGGTATACTCACGTTACATGCACCCCATGCCGTTATACATTCTTTTGATTCTGAACTCATTGAGTTTGGTTGACATTCAATACATGGTTCCATCAAATGATTTCTACAAATTGCACAAGTCTCAACAACGATATCCCATGACCAGAAAGCAACTGCTGTCCATTTTCTTACTTCAAATTTGTTCTTCTGTGGATGTGAATGATCATGTGTTGTGATTTGTTGTTCTTGTTCTTCTATTAGAACATGTTAGTAATCATAAGTCAAATTCAAAAGAAAAAAAAAAATAAGGGAGATTGAATTTTTAAAAAAAAATAAAAACATTATATCGATTTACCATGTTTTTGATACATACCTGGAACGTCAATATCCATAGCTTCACTCATGTTTTGGATTTTTATTGTATAAATGTTTAAATAACCATTTCAGTTTTTTTTCAAAGTACTTATTTTTTTTGTTTTTTTTTTTTTTTTTTTAATCTCTCGACTGGTTATTAAAAAAAAATCTACATATTCATGTATTGAATAAATTTAATATAACGAATCAATTATCTAAACTTGTTAAAATCTCTGAGTTGTCGTTTTTTGAATCTTTACTTTTTTCAACTTTTTCACCATCAACAAACATTTTCACCAATGAATTGATCTTTTCTTCAACTTCTTTACACGTCTTCTCTATCTCCTTGATCTCATCCTTCTTGGTACTAATTTGTTTCTCGAGCAGTAAAATCAACGATTCTCTCGATTGATGAGGTCTATATTCATTTAACAAATGATGGATATTGATTAAAATAGTTCTAATATGTTCAATTTTAACACTGAACTCAGCAGGATTAACGGTCATCACACCGACTATCTCCAGAAAGTTCAATAACAAGGATTTCAATAATCTCTTCAATTCATTTATTCTATGTTGTGAATCTATTTGTGAATCATTTTTAATATTTGTTGTTGTTGGTATATCTCTATAAAGTTTGGCTATTCCCATATCTTCCAATCTGGGGATCTTATCATTGAAGTTCCAAATCTCACCAAAGGAACGGTAAGTTTCACCGTTTGGTTGTTTTGGTGGTATTAGAAATTGTAAATGTTTATCTTGTTCTTTAAATTGAATATTATTCAAATCATTTGAACTAAGTTTATACTCTTCTAGTTTTATATGGTTTTCTTCAGTGAAGAACTCAAGATACGGTGGTGGTGGTGGATAAAGAGCAGATATTACACTTTCTTCAGACATTTTGCTTCTGTGTTAAATAATTGTGGATTGTTGAACCAATTTAGACGCTTTTTGATAACGTTTTATTGATTAATATGAGTTTAAACCACCAGCGCTTCTAACGATGGCTATATCAGCAAGCAAAAAAAAAAAAAAAAAACAAAAAAAAACGGTTAGGATTTTGTCAGTGTTGCAAACCAACATGAAAAAGGTCGCGTGGTCTAGTTGGTCATGGCATCTGCTTAACACGCAGAACGTCCCCAGTTCGATCCTGGGCGTGATCATTTTTTTTAAATTTCTCTCAACTTTTAAAAGTTCTTGCATAATAGGATCAGGATGAGTTCTTTAGAAGCTTTATATATATATACATTTATAGTTTCCAGTAGTGTCTCTGTCTAGTTACATGAGACTTGGATAGTATTGAAAGATTCATTGTTTTTTTGATAGCAAAAAAGAAAAAAAACACATAATATATATTCTTTACATCTCTTTTAAAATAAATCTTTGACGACCCCTTTCAATGTTCGCTTTATCCAATGGAACGTCTTTCAGGACTTTGAATAAAAACGTTCTATTCCACTTCAATGTTTCTTTAGACAAATCTACAATGGCGCTTGACTCTTTCAATGAATTAATAAACGATATCGAACATGAAGTCAATGTTGATAATCCAATAGTGATATTAACACTTGACAATGCAATTCAAACGCAAGAGTTGTTAAAATTATCCAAACTGTGAGTATATTATATATTTGTTTCTTCTTGTCATGTATACTAACAATAGTATAAGATTGGCTGAATATAAAACAAAGAACCCCAGACACAACTTGAAATTAATATTTTCAAAGAGTAACAACAATCCGAAGCAAGAAGCTAAAAAATTTATTCATAACTTATTTCTAAATGATAAATCAATTGCAAAGTTGATCAGGCAAAGAAATAACTGTGAAGTTCACATCGATAAAGATCAATTGATTATGATGTTGTTGAAATTATTGGAGTCTCAAGGAATTGAGTTGAATGAAGAAGAGTTGATGGATACAGTCAGTAAATACAACAGTCTTAAACAAATTGCAAGTGCTATCAAGAATTGAACTACTGATGATAATAACCTAACTCATTAATCAAATCTGAAAAATTCAAAAACACAGATGAATTAAAAATCACTCCAACTTCATTTGGTCATAAATTATCACTTATAATCAAAAATTGTGTCACTTTTAGCAGATTGTGGCATTCATCACGTGGAATTAAAATTATTGGGATTATAATGCTGAGTCGTGCTCGGAATATATATATATATATTTTTTTTTTCATCTCACAATTGGAATCAAATAGTTTTAATCAATCTTTGATCTTGTTCAATTGAGCTCAAATCAATACCATTAAACTCAATTTCAGTACAATTCTCTAGTTTTTCCAAGGTCTTTACTTCCTTTCCATACTTCATTTGTGGTTACCTCTGTAATTTTTTTTTTACTTTTTTAATTCAAATTGTCTGACTCAATTAAACATTTATAGAACTATACAATCGAAAAATGAAATCTTGTCATGCTTTGGAAGAAAATCCATTAGAGCAAACATCACGAAAATTACCATTAGAAAATAGCATATCCAGACAATCATACTCACCAGCTCCTGAAGGAGGAAATACACCCTTACAAAATTGCATATCTCCAGCTCTCATACATAGATGGCACCATAATTTCTCAATTTTATCAACAGTCGCTTTTCCTCAAAAAAGTTTACTATTTTGTGGTACACATGACCATCTTATCTTATGTTTTGATATGGTGACTTATGAACAAAAGGCCATCTTAAAAGGTCATCAAGGTTCTGTTTTATGCTTAACAAAATCAAATGATGAAAAATACCTCTTCAGTGCCGGTTCTGATTCTTTAGTTAAAGTTTGGGATGTTAATACTTTACAAGAAACTCATACAATATATTCGTTAGTTGATATCGGTGACATTTTCAGTCTCGTTTGGTCTCAATCATTGAATACAATTTTTTTCGGTTGTCAAAATGCTTCTATTCTATTTGTTCATTTATTAGATACACAATCAAAATCTGATCCATCTTCTTTACCTTCTCATAGATTTGATAAATTCTTTGATTCTGCTGGTCCAACAGGTGAATCTCATTTTTTCAAAAAAATAGAAGTGAAATCAAGATTAATCGAAGTACCATCTTCAAATATTCTAAGATATGCTCATAATGGGTTTATTTATACAATGCAAATTCATGAAAATTATTTAATCTCGGGTTCAGGTGATGGATTAGTTAAAATTTGGGATTTAAAAAAAGATTTAAAATTAATAAAACAATTGGATAATGATGAAAGTGTTTTATCAATTGCTTTAAATGATTCATTCTTATACTGTGGTTTAAGTGGAGGAAAATTAAAACTATGGGATTTAAATACTTTTCAACAATTACTAGCTTTCCATTCAGATATTAACGATCCAAACGATGATATTTTGACTCTATCAGCAACTAAACAATATTTATTCAAAGGTTCTAGAGGTGGTGTTACTAAGTGGAAATTTGGTACTGATTTGAAAGATTTTTGGGACGCTCATAAAGGATTAGTTTTATCTTCTGAAATCGTTGTCAAAAATGATAAAGTTCTTTTAATTACAGGTGGTAATGATGCTTCTTTAGCAATTTGGGATATCACTTTTGATCATGAAATTAACCAAAGAAGGACTTCAACAATTTCGTTGAGTAAAAACTTAGATAATGACTTTTTAATTTCAACTTTAAGTGATTTAGTTGCATTTAAAACAGTTTCAAAAAAACCAGAAAATTATATCGATGATTCAAGACGTTGCGCTAATTATTTAAAAAGATTGGTTAAAAAACTAGGTGGTGAATCTGATTTAATCCCTGTTAAAGATGGTAATCCAATTGTATTTGGTGTGTTTAGATGTAATAAACCAAATGCAGCTAAAGTTTTATGGTATGGTCATTATGATATCGTTGATGCCAATTGTTCATCGGGCTGGGATTTTAATCCATTTTTAATGACAGCAAATGATGGATTCTTATATGGTAGAGGTGTTAGTGATAATAAAGGCCCGGTTTTAGCTTCCATTTATGCAGTTGCAGAACTTTATCAAAACGGTGAATTACAATGTGATGTAACATTTTTAATTGAAGGTGAGGAAGAATGTGGTTCATTTGGATTTCAAGAAACTATAACTAAAAATACTCAAATTATTGGTGATATTGATTGGATTTTACTTAGTAATTCATATTGGTTAGATGAAAAAACCCCATGTTTAAACTATGGTTTAAGAGGTGTTATTAGTGCATCTGTAGAAATCATTAGTGATAGACCAGATAGACATTCAGGTGTTGATGGTGGTGTTGCAAGAGAACCAACAACAGATTTGATTAGATTATTATCTAAATTAACTGATGATAATGGTAAAGTTTCAATTCCAAAATTTTATGAACCAATTTTACCTTTAACCACCGAAGAGGATAAATTATATGATGATATCATTAAAACAATTGAAACTAACGATGATATTCAAAAAAGTACATTATTAGCTAAATGGAAATTCCCATCTTTAACAATTCATAATATAGACGTTTCAGGTCCAAAGAATAATACAGTCATTCCAAAATCTTGTAAAGCATCAATTTCAATCAGGATTGTACCAGAACAAGATATTGAAGAGATTAAAAAATCATTTTTAGAGTATTTAACAAATAATTATGATAAATTTAAAACTGATAATCATTTAGAAATAAAATTCATTCATGAAGCTGATGCTTGGATTGGTGATCCATCAAATGCAGTTTATCAAATTTTACAAAAAGAAGTTTTGAAAGAATGGGGTATCAAACCTTTATTTATTAGAGAAGGTGGATCTATTCCAAGCGTTAGATTTCTAGAAAAACAATTCAATGCTCAAGCTGCTCAAATTCCATGTGGTCAATCAACAGATAACGCTCATTTAAATAATGAAAAATTAAGAGTTAAAAATCTTTTCAAATTGAGAAATATTTTGAAACATACTTTCCAACAATTACCAAAAAGTGATTAATTTTCATTTCAATCTATTCATTATTAAATTCATTAATTAATTTATTAAAGTTTCATCATAAGGGCGGAATTATTTCATCTTTTTGTAATTTGATATACGGCAATGCTTTATAATCTATTGTATCTTTCCAGATTGTATTACCAATCCAATTGAAATAACGCCCTTTATATTGTAAACTTAAAAATATAACAACAACAGCTAATGCAACACCAGTTTCAATTGATGCCCCCAACACTAATGATTTAGATTTATACCAATTTGGCCAAATTTTTTTCAAATAAACTAAAATAGTTGCAGTTATAAAATAAGAACCGTAATTGTATGGAGTTGATGGCGGAATACTAGTTGGACCAGTGAAAAAAACAGGAGCATGAATTCTACCAAACCATTTATCTGGATATTTCTTGAACAAATAATATGTGAAAAATGGTGTAACTAAACCAATTGGGAAAAACCACAACAAGGCATTATATGGTTTGCCTACTGAAAATAAATGTTTCGGTAATGACCATATTATAGAGGCGTTATAAATAGTTCTTGCACCTGCACAAATGAAACCATCCGGTTGATTTGGTGAACAAATATCCTTGATGTTAGTGGTCATCCATTTTTGAATTGAAACTGTTGTTAATCCAGCAATGAAAGTTGCCCATAGTTGCATGAAAAATAATAACCTTGGTGGGATCTTCAAATATCTACCCATTTTCAAATCCATGCTCATACTTAATCCGTGTCTCATTACAACGTATCCATAAATTTTGAATAATAAATTCGCTAATGGTTTATAAGGAATCACATAACCACAAATTAATTCTGTAATCACGTTTAATCCAACATTTTGATTAGTTATACCTTCTAAAATTCCTTGTGGTATGAAATTGAAAACACTTATTGAAATTGCAACCATCAATGCCCACCATGGAAGACCAGTTTCCCAATATCCAACAGTTATAAATGATAGCATCAGCACAATAACAAATAAAATTAAATACCAAGAATTTGGAACTTCCTTATAATTCTTCATTAATCTTTTATGAATGTCTTCATCACCTGAGTTCGATGTTTTTAATTTATTCCAAATTTCAGTACCATGATATAAATAAGTATGGGTGAAGATTGCAAGAACAGCTGCAAAATTTAATGCATAACTTAATAAATATGAAAAAGGGATATAGATTGGAGAATAAGCTTTGTATTTTTCATAATCAATACTGAAACTTTCAGTATTCAAGATCTTAGTGACATTGAAATGATGTTGTTTATTATCAAATGTTGAAGTGGAAATAATTGGTAAATATTGGGCAGCCCATGCATTTGACCAATATAAGATTGTGAGTATTATTCCAAAAAATATTAAAACTGAACTGTATGAATTCATAATGACCCAATATGGCGTAACGAAAACAGAACCTGATAAGGCTTGTGAGATTTGTGTGTAATCAAAAGTTATTGGAATTAAACCTAACCCACTTTTTACACCAAAGAAGAAGTTGGCCACAAAATTATCATTTAAATGAGGATTCCACAATATGAAATTAAAATATGATAAGCCAGTGAATAGGTAGCCTGGAACAAAATACCAAATGAATGAAATTGCCATAGCAATTAAGAAAAAATTATATTTTGATAACCCAGTTGTCACAACTCTTGAATTTGAATCGTGTAATGTTTCGAACATTGCAACGTTAATCAAAGTTTGTGGCCAAATCATTGAAGGTGGATCAACTAAAAAAGTTCTTGTTAATCCAGCTAATCCGTATCCTAAAGATTGTGTAGTCCAAACTAATAATAACTGATAGACGAATCCAAAATCTCTTTTATAGAATTGGTTTTGTGCAACTATAATCTCAGTCGCATAAGGAGCAGTAGCTGTTAATGAGATACATATTGTTAAAATGCCATGCTCTTTAATAGTATAAGGCCCTGGATTCAGATTAAACCATGGATAGTTTGGGAATTTGATATCAGGTATATATTTCGCCAATGCTTTGCCTATGGGGAATGATATGATTTGAGCAACCAAGTAACTGATTTTCAAGCTTGGGTATCTCAATGTGAAGAATTGATTGGTACCTGCAAATAAAACAACAAATGTAGTTGTTAAAAACCATGTTCGCCAATGATTTATCAATATTGTTGGATCATCTATAACTGATACCACTCTTCGTACTTCTGGATATGGGGAATTTTCCATTTTTGTTATATCACCTTCCCAAATTTTACCTTCTGGAAATCTAAGGTCATCAAGATCATCTTCAATACAACTAACTTCTTGATTTGTAAGTAAAGGCGAATTATCAGTTGGAGGTGATGAGACACTTGCAGGACTTAACGAGCGATCTGATAGAGCTGGATTATATTCTGTGTCCTGTTCATCATTCAAGATATTAGATAGTTTGAATGAGGTCATCTATCATACCACCAAATACAAACTAGAGCAAGACAATACAATTTTGACTTACTTCTAAATAGTTGTGGCTCAGATTTTCCACAATTTGAGTAATTGTACGTGATGAAAATTTGAGGTTACGAGCACAGTCCTGAGATGATTTAAATCAGATCATCAAGAAGTTTACACAATAGATTCAAACAATAATCCAATGAAACTCTGAAATGTTCGAGAAGAGCTTTCAATGGAAAAAATCATTTTATACCAAGGACGGAAGATGGAACAACAATTTCAAAAGAAAACTTGTGCAAATAAGGAAGGAGAAAATAGCTAGATTGAAAAGATCTAGAAAACAGAACGATCAACCAAAAAGACTTATACAGAGCGAAGATAATGAGTTCACCAGAAAGATAAAATACCTGGCACCTGAAGAGAGTTATGAAATATGGCATCTTGAGCATCAACTGTACCCAGTAATATCAAGTCATCTCGCTCATGTAAGAGAAACGGCAAAAGCATATGATGAAGAGAATCATAAATTTAATGCAAAAGAAGAAAGTGACACTGATACAGAAACAGAAGTAACTACTGACTCTAGTTCTCGAAACACAATAGAAGAACTGGAAGGAAATAGTGACATAGAAACCAAAGATGATGATGATCATGAACTTTCTTTATACAATGAAAAAGATTTTGTTGATTTATTAGAGTCTAAAAAATTCTCAAAAGGTTCAGTTTTGAAATATACCAGAATCATTGGGATTTTAAAAAGTTATGGCATGGAAATCTTACCTCATTACAAACATCAGCATGAAAATGTCAATACAATCATGCATAAGAAATCAACATTATCATATAAACATATAGACTTCACCACTAATCTATTATTTTTAAACATCTTCAGGAAAAATTGGAAATTAGCATATAAATGCTTCGCGTTATTAGTCAGAAATAAAAATATTGATATCAATACTATTTGGCCGTTAGGATTGGAAATTTTAGAGAGATTAGAAGAACAAGAGCATAATGAAAAATATCATGAAATCAATGATTATCAATCAAGTATTTATTTTAATGAGGAAGAAAATTTGAATGATATGACAATAAGTAAATCAGAACAATTTTTAACTTGGTTACAAACTTTTTTTGTTGTTGCCAAAACTGATAGAGACCCATCAAAGGATGGTACTCCAAAGCCATACAGACTTGGTTCTCCATCGACTCCACCCTTATATGCCATCTCACTAATTTGGAATCTAATATCAAGATTAAAATTTAAAGAAGCGAATGAAAAAATGACTGAATTAGTAGGTAGAAAGCCGTATTCTAAACATGGAATAATGTTTTTCTTACAAGGTTATTGTAATCAACTAGAAGCAGCTATGCTAGCTAGGAAGAAGAAGAATACCAATAAGATACATATTGAAATCCTATTAAAAAATGCTAATTTTTTTTTTGACAAAGCTAGGGCTAAAAACATTGAATTTCCAGAAGTTTTACTGAACTGTGAGTCTGGTTTAATTACTAACAAAATTGCGGAAGCTTATGAAGAAGCTATGGCCCAAGATATTTACAACTCTAGGGTTAGTGAAACTTCATCATCTACCTCAAGCGAATTTTCAGTTACAGAAGATGAAGAAGAATTTCCAAATAACGCTTATGTTCCGATTGGAGATGATTATGAATCTGATGAAATTACCTTTATTAACGACGTTCAGATGGGATCTTATGGTAACAATGAGTATGTTCCGATTGGAGAAGATGATGAGTTTGAAGATGATAGTGGTGATGATGAAATTGAAATCATGAAGCCTGAAGTCGAGAACGAGAATGTTGAACATCCAGAATATATTCCATATGGTGATGGTGATGAATTTGAAGATAATGATGAGCTCAGCGATGATAATATTAATGATAATGAGTATCAAGGCGATTCTGATTATGTTCCATTTGGTGATAATTATGAATCTGATAGTGAATAGAGAATTATCGTGAACTATATACATATTTCAACTAATAATATGTTTAGAGACTAATATTACAAATTAATAAACTAATTGATATCGTATCATTGTTGAAGGGGAAAACTGTCATAAATAAGTGTTATTTACCATACATAATTGAAGGAAGGCATGGTCAAAAAAAAAAAGAACCCAATTTCATTAGAATAAAGCTACTGATAAGCAACCAATCAATGAGATGATTAATAATTTAGAAATTGGTTCAGAGTATTGAGCAATACCAAAAGATGTAGATCCAGATGAGCTAGAGCTTGCAGTCGATGAAGCACTTGAACCAGAAATTGAGGAAGCAGAAGAATCACTGGATTGTGTAAAACTTTCCTCATCTGGTGATGCAATATTTGAAGTAGAAGTATAATTATTCGAACGAGTTAAATTCAAACCGTTAGTATAAGAACCATCCCAACAGTAATCTGAGAAACATTGTTGACATTCTTCTGATTGTGTTTCATTGTTACGTTCTTGAGAACGACGAATGATAGCACAAGCAACACATTTTGACCAATCATTATCAATTGTTAGATTATACCTTGATGCTACTTCAAACCCGTTTTGAATAATCGCATCTCTTTCTTCATCATCATAAGACATTTTAAATGTTGATGTATTAGACCAAAATGTATATGGAGTATTTGCAATATAAACCACTAGAGGTGGAATTGTTGCTAAATCAGTTAAATTACTTGAATCACAGCCAAAGAATGTTGGTTTTGTAGTTAAATTATGACTTATGAAAGTATCTTGACCAGGGACATAAGGGAATGAAGTTCCATTACCTTGAACACTAAATTGACGTTGATAAGTAGCAACAAGAGATGAACCATTTGGTAAGGAATCTTCAGTATCAGCAGAGTTATCATAAGCGAAAATAACATCAACTCTACGCTCTGGTTGTAATAATGGAGATAATGGAACGTTTTGTAAATCTTCACCACCATCAACTAAGAATAAATATTCACTTTCAACAATTGAATCGACTGCAGCGAATTCAGTTTTATAAAATGGATTTGGTTCATAAATTGCAATATCATCATTATCTGAACTTAAATCAGTTAAAAAGTCTTCGATTAAATCATAAAGAAATCCTGTCAATCCAGTTGTGTTCAACTGTAACAAAAACTGATTGAATAACGATGAAGATGTACCTAAAACGAAACCTGCATTATCAAATCCACCAATACACTCATCAGTAACAGGGGTACCATTAGTGACATTGGTTCCGATATATTTCAAATCAGTAAATGCATATAAGGAAGGATCCCAAGAACCTAATTCAAATGGGTTGAATTCAAAAACGGTTGAGTTTAGATTAATGATCAATGAGTCTGGTTTTCTACCATTAGCAACACTTATTGGGAATGGCATTGAACCGTTAATGAAACCCTCATAACTTCTTACTGTTGTGAATGTTAAAGCATCACCACCATCTTCAAAAAACTGATATGATAATGCTCTACCCCAAATATCAGTTATACTTGTATTAAAACCAGCTTTTTGTTTTAATTCAATTGCATCACTAATGTCATCCCAGCGACCAATAGTAGAGAAAATATTCCAACCACCACTACTGAAAATACTGGTTTCTAAATCCCAGATTTCACTATCTTGAGCAGTTAAAATTTCCTGCACTGAAGTCCAGTTATTCAAAGCTAATGTACCTGTTAACCAATTACCACCAGATAAACCAGCTAGATAGGTAGTTGCTTGCAATAATCCACCTAAACCATGTTCATTTGCACCAATAGTTCTGTTATCAAGGGCACTGATTTGACCAGCACCGTTTATCATTGCTCTATAACCACCTCCTGAAAATGCTAAACCAATATTAATTGAACTGTTCAAACTATTAAGGTATTCAGTAGCATCAAAATCTTCAAAACCGGCATTATCTAAGAATTTAATCAATGCTTCATCAGTTTGAACGTGCCTGACATCTAACCAATCTGACTCTAAAGTACTAATTTCTCTAGCAGCTCTAACAAAATTGATTTTTTCATTGTTGGAACTGGAAGGACATGTTATATTACCTGGTGCGTAACTGTCGGTAGGAGACCAAGCGTAGACAGCAGCTAAGATCTGAAGTGCTAATGCTACACTTGTTATGAACTTCATTGTTGGTCTTAAACAACAATTGAATTGACTTGAACTATTATCGGAGTATATAAAAGGATAACTTTAATAGTTTTTTTTTTTTTTTATTATTATTTTTAGATTGCGCATATAGGATTTAAGAACCCTGAAGAGTCTTTAATTGAATGACAGTGACTTGAACGGATTATTTATAGAGAGTTAACTGGGGTTTAAATACTTTTTCAATCTCAATACGTTTTTTTTTTAAATATTTCTTGAGTTTAAAAGTTCAGTAAAGTTGATTGTTATTTATGTTTATCCATTGAATAATTTCGATTTTCTACGTCACTTTTAAAAATTGGGCATAAAAATTCATTATTTTACATGTTCATGTTGATGTAGTTGATTCATCTTCCTCTTCCTGTTGTATTATCACTGATGGATGTTGTGATATTCTTTGAATCTTTGCAGTATGTGTCCCATTCAATCTGATCTGATATTGATCATGTTGTGGAGATGAGTTTGATAGTTTCAATAGAGTCCAATCTGGTGGAATTAAAGAATTTTGTCTTAATCTTAAGATATTGTCATTAGGGTCTACAGTTGTAGATGATGGAATTGTTCTGGTTGGTTGTGGATGAGTCCAGAAATTTGAAAGATGTGGAATATGTTCATCACTTGGTAATCCAGTTTCTGTTGGTAACTGTGGTCTATCTACCGGCTGTGGAGCATTTGGAACTTCATTTTGATGGTGGTTTTGATGGTTGTTATTGTTATTATTGTTCTCTGATAAAACTGGTGCTCTACACAGTGGACACACTTGAGATCTTTCAAACCAATTCTTTAAACATCCCATGTGAATAATATGACCACAGGATAATTTTTTTGGATAAGATCTATGACCTTTACTCAGTCCATCTAAAGTCATATCTTCACGACAAATGATACATAAACTATTATCATCGGATAAATCTTCACTAGTCGCATCATCTAATTTTGAATCTAAATCCTTTGATGCTTTCAAATAAGCTCTAAATTCCACAACTTGTTTACCAAAACTTAATAATTTAGAGAAAATATTTTGAAATAAATAAATTGGAAATCTTGTTGGTCCAATAAATGTAAATAACAGGAAAAAGTCGATGACTAAATTTGCTGAAGTATGAGTTAATTCTAAGATTTTCATATAAATATCTTTACCATCTAGAACGTCTTCATCTGGATGTCGTTCTAAATAATGCAATTCCCAAACATTCAACAATATTTTGAAAGTTAATAACAATAAATCTAAGAACAATATAACGAACTGGAAACCAAAAATGAAATAAACGTCAGGATTATTACCAAATGAATGAATTGCACAAGAATAAACCGATTTAAAATCAATGAATAAGAACAATGTTAAAGCAAACACGTTTTTTGATCTGTATAACTGTCTTGCTCTTGTTGCATGTTGAAATAAATGTTCAAATCTATCTTTCAAAATCCAATGGAAAACTCTTATAAATTGTAAATATAATGTCAATAAAGCTGGTAGTAATAAGAAATCATCACTGAACATGACTAGAGCTAACAAAGAGTTCATCACGGACATTCCTGAATTTTGATAAATATGATCAATCTCAATTGGTCTCAATGGTCCAAATAATACATGTTGTAAACATTTACCAAATGCAATTCCTAGTGCAATCAACCAATTACAAAGAATGATGATCTGGAAATCATCAGACATCCTAATTCCTGCAGAGTATATATTGGGACTTGTTAAGATTATATTGGAGAATGTGAATGCTGGAAGTAAATTGCTTATCTTTTTAGTTATATGGGTTAGTATTATTATATATATTGTACAAGGGATGATTTTTATAACAACTTACTAAGAAATAAGCCCCAAATTGGGCTAATTGTGAAGCTTCAACCATATGGAAAGTAAGCGTGTTGATACAGTAGATATCTGTTGAATGGTGCAATATATACAGTGATTGGTACTTTTAAGAGTGATTTTTTAGAGACTACGTTTACACATTTTTTTTTTTTTTCTGGAAGAAATGAAGCGATGGCGAGTCAAATTCAGAAACTTGTTCTTCAAGCCATATTAGAATAGAGAACAAGTCCAATGAGTTCTATTGGATTGAAGCTCGGTTCTCTTCTTCTACGGACGATATCAAAGCCCATAGCTGTGGGTATCAATCTTTGTTTTTTTTTTTTTTATTTTTTTGCTCACAAGATTCCATGAACTAACACTTAGGATTAAAAGAATACGTTGAAAGCACAAGCTAAAGAACACGAAAGATTCAAAAGAGTCTGCGTAGGATTAGCCCAGAGGCTTCACAAGGCAGATGTGCGTCTAAGAATGGGACTCATGGGCAAAGAGCATGCTTTCAAAGTCAGACCGTTGAATGAGAAAACAGCCATTGAGAACGGTGCCACTTTCCTCTCTGAGTCTTTCATCTTTTCAGTTGCTGGTGGTTTAATCCTGTTTGAATCATGGAGACAAAGACAGAAAGAGTTAAACCGTAGAGAGACAATAGCTGATGATATCAGAACACTACAATATGAAATCAATTATTTAAAGAAGAAATTGAAGGAATATAATGTCAGATTAGATGATTATATCCCACCTGTTGATTATAATCCTGCTGTTTTGAAAGTAGGCAAAGATGATATGAGAGTACTGGAGAAAGTTGAGCAATTGGATGCTAAAGTCGATGCTTTAGGAAAGAAGATCAAACCTTCTTTGGCTGCTCATCCTATTGAACAGGACAAAAATCTGAAAAAATAATAATAGACCAGATATAAACAACAACCTGATATAGATAGAACAACGGATATATACACTTGTAAAATACAAATCAGAAATAGATTTATCTGTAGTTAAAAAAAACTTTTTGTTTTGTTTTGTTTTGTTTTATCACTATGGCAACAAATTTTAAACAAACAAAACGCGATACACAAAAAAAACTTACAACTCCTCTCTGGTGTAATATACATAAACTAAAAATACACAATAGCTATATAAAATAAGCTACCCTGTTTTGACATATGGTCACACACAGAATCAAAACTTATAATAACTAGCAATAAAAACGTTTTAAAAGACCAAAAAGGGTCCTCATCCATAATAATAATAACATATAAAAAAAACAAAATACACTCAAAGGGCATAGAAGAATTAGAAAATACATCCGTATAATATTAGTGTACAATTAGTTGCTGTTTTCAAGCTTATTTCATAGCCTTTTTCTTTTCAACTTTTAGTAATAAAGCCTGTTTGTATTAGTTAGTAATTGGTCCAAAACATGTTGTTCAGTTCAGTTGAATTGAGTTCAATGGAAGAGATACATACTTTATTAATGTGTGGTAAAACACCACCGTAGGCAATAGTGGCTTTGATTAAGGTATCTAATTCTTCATCACCTCTGATGGCTAATTGCAAATGTCTTGGTGTGATTCTCTTCAATTTCAAATCTTTAGCAGCGTTACCAGCTAATTCTAAGACTTCAGCGGTTAAATACTCTAAAACGGCAGTTAAATAGATAGCAGCTATGGGATAGAAGTTAGTAAAATGTAAACAAACAAAGATACGCACATGATGAACGCGTAAGAATAAGGGGAAAGAACCCATGAGCCGAATACATACCTTTAGCACCAACTCTGATTTTATGTTGAGCGTTTCTCTTCAAGAATCTTTTGACTCTACCAACTGGGAATTGTAAACCTGCTCTTGCAGAATGAGATTGAGATCTGATACCACCATCTTTGGCACCAGATTTACCTTTACCACCGTGAACTTTTCCTGACATTTTCAACAACAATAATAATGATCCTGAGTAATAATAGTAAAACGAAATTGAACTGGATCTGTAGTTTACTTTTTTTTAAAAAATAAAGCGCAAATTCAATTAAAATTCTAGTTAAATTTTTTTTTTTTTTGTTTTGATTGTTTGTTTACAAAGTTAAGATCGGATTTTTTTAATTTTGGAAAAACAGAAAAAAAAAAAGTACGAAAAACAAACTCAGCATTTCCGGGTGACTGAAATGTTAAAAAATATCAATTTTATTTAACTATATACAATGTTTATAATATATAAATAGAGTGTGTGAGTGA
The DNA here is from genome assembly GCA_003707215.2 of Phaffomyces thermotolerans. NCBI lineage: Eukaryota > Fungi > Ascomycota > Saccharomycetes > Phaffomycetales > Phaffomycetaceae > Phaffomyces > Phaffomyces thermotolerans. The sequence continues at coordinate 8,574 of PPNJ02000059.1, read as the reverse complement.
ACGAGATGCCTAGAACATACCACCCATACCACCCATTGGATTACCACCAGCTGGAGCAGCGGAAACAGGTTCTGGAACGTCAACAATAGCACATTCAGTAGTCGCTAATAATGAAGCAACACCTGATGCATCAACTAAACCAGATCTAACAACTTTCAATGGATCAATGATACCAGCAGCGATCATATCAGTGTATTCTCCTTTAGCAGAGTCGTAACCTTTGTTGAAGTCTTCACCGAAATCATCAATAATTTTACCAACAACAACTGAACCTTCTTCACCTGCATTCTCAACAATTGTTTTAGCTGGTCTAGTGATAGCTTTTCTAATGATATCAACACCTAATTGTTGATCAAAGTTATCAACTTTGACGTCTTTTAAGATTCTTGAAGCTTTCAATAAAGCAGTACCACCACCTGGTAAAATACCTTCTTCAACAGCAGCTCTTGTGGCATTTAAAGCATCATCATAACGATCTTTCTTTTCACCAACTTCAACTTCTGAAGCACCACCGACTTTGATAACGGCAACACCACCTGATAATTTAGCTAATCTTTCTTGTAATTTTTCTTTTTCATAAGATGAAGTTTCTTCATCGTTAACTGATGATCTAATTTGTTCAATTCTTTGTAAAATGTTTTCTTTTAAACCTTCACCGTTTAAGATAACGGTATCTTCTTTGGAAATAGTAATAGAAGCAGCTGAACCTAGTAATTCTGGAGTGGTATTTTCTGGTTTAATATCTAATTCTTCATTGAAGACAGTACCACCGGTTAAGATAGCAATATCACCTAATGTGTTTTTTTTGTTATCACCAAATCCTGGTGCTTTAACAGCAGCAACTTGAATTTGACCTCTAATTTTGTTTAAGATACATGCTGCTAAAGCTTCACCATCAATATCTTCGGCAATAATTAATAATGGTCTTCTCGATTTGACAGCGATTTCGAAAGCTGGTAAGACATCATTAATTTGAGAGATCTTTTTTTCACTTAAAAAGATCCATGGTCTTTCTAATTCAGCTTTACCATTTTTGGTGTTGGTGACAAAGTATGGTGAGATGTAACCTCTGTCAAATCTCATACCTTCAGTGACATCTAATTCATCTTCTAAAGTTTTACCCTCTTTCACAGTAATAACACCTTCTTTACCAACTTTTTCCATAGCAGAAGCTAATAATTGACCAATATGAGCATCACCATTAGCAGAGATAGTGGCAACTTGTGCAATCTCAGCAGAAGTGGTGATTTCTTTCTTATTTTTTTGTAAGAAATCAACAACAGCTTCAACAGCAGCTTGAGAACCTCTTCTTAAATCCATTGGGTTACAACCTGCAGCCACGTTTTTAACTGATTCAGTGAAGATGGCTCTACCTAAGACAGTAGCGGAAGTAGTACCATCACCAGCACTTTCATTAGTTTTAGAGGCAACTTCTTGTAGTAATTTAGCACCCAAGTTTTCGAATTTGTCTTTTAAAACGATTGATCTAGCAACAGTGACACCATCTTTAGTGATCTTTGGGGAACCAAAATCTTGTTCGATTAAAACGTTTCTACCTTTTGGACCTAAAGTAACAGAGACAGCATCAGCTAAAGTTTCAACACCTTTTAATAAAGCGGCTCTACCTTCAACACCGAATTTCAATTCTTTGTGGGATAAGTTTCTAACAAGAGACAAAGAAGCTCTTTGAACGGAAGGACGGGAAGTACGTAACATTTCGTTTAATTTGATTGAGATTTGTATTTAATTGATCTTACAAAAAATGAAAAATGAACCAATTTTGACTTTGTAAATTTCTCTCTCAAATTTT
>PPNJ02000058.1:0-33529 GCA_003707215.2 Phaffomyces thermotolerans | reverse complement strand
TCCTTATTTTTATTAATTTGTTTTTTTCTCTTTGGGAAATAGTAGGAAAGGAAAAGATGGATACCGACACGAGTCTGGTAAGCAGGAGGCACTCCGTTGCGGCACATGACGTAAACAGGCCTTTAATGGAGACACCAATTGACGCTTTTGAACCCGTGGACTTTGAAGTAGAAGAAGAAGAAGAAGAACAGACTAATTCGAAAAAGATATTCACGTTGATATCTTTAGTTATTGGCTGGTACACTTTCTCCTTAAGCATCTCACTCTATAACAAGTGGATGTTTGGGCAGTCTAAATTGAACCTACCTTTCCCCATTCTAATCACATCACTTCATCAATTATTACTCTCAATAGTGTCATTTCTAATAATCAACATATCGTCTTTACAGAAACATAAAGAACCCATTGATTGGAGCACTTATGTCAAAACGATCATTCCTTGTGCGATCTCATCAGCAGGCGACATTGGATTCGGGAACATGTCCTTCAGATTCATCAATTTATCAACTTATACAATGGTGAAATCTTCATCTATTGCCTTTGTGTTGGTGTTTTCCATTATAGCTAAAATAGAAAAATTCACTATATCTTTAGTTGGAATAGTATTTGTCATGATTATTGGAGTTATTTTAATGAGTGATAAAGATGATAAAATTGAAAATAGATTCTTCCTTATTGGCTTTATTTTAGTCTTATTGAGTGCTGCAATGTCTGGTTTAAGATGGGTATTAACACAAGTTTTATTGAATTTAAATCATCATATTAAAGCAAATAAAAAAAATCCATTATTCACAATCAATCAACTATCTCCCATAATATTTATTGTTTTATTTATACTTGGATTAATATTTGAAGGTGGTTTGAAATTCATCACCAATGAGTTTTGGCAACAAAAGGGAATATTAACTGGTTCAACGTTGATTTTAATACCTGGTGTATTAGTGTTATTCATGACGATATTCGAATTCATGATTTTACAACGTTCAAAAGTGTTGACGTTATCAATATGTGGGATAATCAAGGAGATTCTAACAATTTTAGTCTCTTTATTGATCTTTGAAGATTCTTTAACTTGGATCAATGTTATTGGGTTAGTCATCACCGTTGTTGATGTCATTTGGTATAATTGGTATAGATATACCCAGAATAATGATAAGGCTGTGATGGTAAAGGACGTTGAAATGGTGAGATTATGAGTAGATATGAATTATATAGTAGTACAAATTTGTATTTTTTTTTTTTTTGTCTTATTCTGATAATAATGTTGATGTCATAATATAAAATTAATCATCATCATCAATAATAGCATTATATTCTTGCCATCATCACCATCACCACTAAAGTTTACAGACTCTAGACTTCTCAATCCATCAATTGCTCTTACCGGATTTGACTACTTAGGCGCGCGTCTTTTAAATTCCTCTGATAAGGAAAACACATTCATTCCCCCTTTAATTCATTCTCATAATTATCGTTAATGACTACTGACCAATACATTATCGTCACTGGCGGACTCGGATACATTGGTTCTCATACCGTTGTTCAACTCTTACAGAACAACTACAAAGTGATTATATTGGATTCCTTGATAAATTCAAAATTAGAAACTCTACAAAGGATCAAATCTGTTGTCAATAACGCTGATGATGATGATGATGATTCACTAACATTCCATCAAGTAGACCTAACAAATGAGTCTGAAATGATTGCAACATTTACAAAGATTGGAAAATGTAATATCAACCCATCTTTTATAACTTCATTAATTCATTTTGCAGGTTTAAAATCAGTTAATGAAAGTGTTTCAAATCCAATAAAATATTATCAAAATAATTTCCAATCTTCTTTAAATTTATTGAAACATTTACATCAATTCTTTCCTAATTTGAAAAATTTCATTTTCAGTTCAAGTGCCACAGTATATGGTGATGTTAAACAAAATGGTTTTGATATTCCCATAAAGGAAACAACTCCATATTTAAAACCTACATCTCCTTATGGTGAAACAAAACTAATGGTGGAAAAGTTATTGTATCAATTCACAATTTCTAATGATTTAAAAGTTGGTATTTTAAGATATTTTAATCCAATTGGTTCTCATCATTCAAATATATTAGGTGAAGACTCTTTAGGAACACCAACCAATTTATTACCAGTCCTTGGTGAGTTGGCTGTGAAGAAACTTGTGACGGGTGAAGATCAATTCATTGAAGTGTTTGGAGATGATTATGACACCGTTGATGGAACTCCAATTAGAGATTATATAAATATTGAAGATTTAAGTAATGGTCATTTGAAATGTTTAAAATATTTAAACGATTTGAAAAATGATAAATTTTATAGAGAATGGAATTTAGGTACAGGAAATGGTTTAACAGTTTTACAAATATTAAACATTTTCAATAAATCTAATCCAAACGTTCAAATTGGTTATAAATTATCACATAGAAGACAAGGTGATGTTGAAATATTGGTGGCTGATCCAAATAGAGCTAATAAGGAATTGAATTGGGGTTGTGAGAAATCAGTCCATGATAGTTGTAAAGATTTATGGAATTGGTTAAAATATTTAAATGATCTTTGAAATGTTTTCTATATAATTATATTGAATAAAAGTTTTTAATATATTTATCAATCTAAGAAGATGTTATTCATATAACGATTATCTTTCTTTTAAATATTACAATTCATTTCTAAATCAATTATCTTGTATATTACTAAGAGAAAAGTACTGAAGAGGTTTTCACCCATCAAGTTCTCTAATCTGTAATGTCAAACATTTAGTAATAAACATCTAGTAAGTAAGTACTAAAATACTTTTAAATAAAAAAAGTAAATATAGCATACTGAAAAGGGTTAACGAATCACCAATTGATGCCAATCCGTCATAGTCACAGGGTACCCAAAAAAGGAAACATTATTCGACATCTTACATGGCCCAAGTGAATAAGTGAACAATCCAAGTGAAATATGAACTGTAAATGTAGTGAAAACATTCTATTTATCAACCTGATATCAGTAAGAAATAACACACATGTTGTACTCCTTAAGAAAGATAGAGAATCCCATTATAGAACGTGAAAATTCAATGCTGATTCTCAAGAACTATAAACACTTTCAACGAATTAGAAATCAGTTATCAGTTGTCGATACTTACAACAGACTTTCATTTTTTTTTTTTATAAAATACAAAAATATTGATTCGGACACAAATATAGGTGGTTCAATAGTTTTATTAATTGTCATTACTTATTACGTCAATTACATAATAAGAGTAGTTTAGCAATACTATTAAGACGTGACATAAGCTGCTTTCAACCAATAGTTACGAGTTGCAATAATACTTTATATATAAAAAGTTCAGTAGGTAATTTTCAAAAACTACAATATCAGGAATAATAGATACAAATTCTTACTTCTCTTTATCTATTTTTTTTTTTTTTATTTTTTAAATCAATAGCAGTGTATTTTAAGAGCTAAAAATGAACAAAACTTTGAGTTAATGAACTATCATCAAAATTTTTATCAAGCTTATTATTTGATTTTTTAATACCATTTTGTAAATTTTCTTTAATTGATTTATGAATTTTTTGGATTAATTCAATAAAACTTAAACTTTTATCAATTGATCTATCTTCAACTAATAATTCATTAAATTCAAATTCTAATTTATCTAAACCTTGTCTTATTAAATTAATTGATAATTGATTAACATTCAAATAATTTTCAAAATATTTTATTAAATTTCTTGTCTTAATGGAAATATCAGTGTTTAATTCAGGTAAATAACTTATAGTTGGTGATAATTCTGTCAATGAATTAACGTTGAATAAATCTTGTAATAATAATGGATTGACTTGTTGATGAATATAAATGAATAATTTTTCACCATTGAAAATTAAATAACAACCACCAATTGAAATAAATTGACTTGAAGCTCTTAAATTAATTGGCATATTGAATTTACCATATTCATCAATTTCACAATCAGTTTCATTGAATGAATTCAATTCAATTATTCTAGGATATAAATACAATAATAATCTGTTTAAAGGTAAGGAATTCAATTTGAAATATTCAATTAATTTCAAATTATTATTGATGTTTAATTTGAAAATTTTACTTTTTTTAAATGATGATATATAACAAGTTAATGAACTTAAACTATCTGGTAAAATTAATTGAGTTGGATTTGAATTTGTTGAAATTAATAATCTATATTGTGTGAAAATTTCAACTAGTTTATCAACTATTAAATGTTTAATTTCAATTGAATTTTGTAAAAATAAATGATTTAAACAATTTTTAATCATTATATTTAAAATAGTATCTTGATCTGCAAATGAATAAACGTTATTGATATCATTAGTAACTGCTGCAATATTATTAATAACTCTAACTTTTCTTAACCCATTCAAATCAGTATATAAAACAGCAGTTTGAAATGAAAAATCTTCATTAATGTTTAATTTTGAATCATATTTGAATAAAATTGAAATTTCTGAATTCTTTGACAAATTTGATAATTTTGGATCTTGATCACTATTATTGTTTGCAAAATTCCCATAATAATGTTGAATTTGTAAACCATTTGAACATCTTGTCTTTAACTGACCTTGATAACCAACCAATGAATCAATAGATTCTATAAAATCTTGAATATATGTTACTTCATCTTTTTCAACAATATAATTTGAATATAATTTCAAATTACTACAAGTTTTAAAAGTAATTAAACCAGAATTTTTCAAATCAATTGAAGAATTTGAAAAAATAAATAAATCTAAACCAACATTATTTCTTAGAAATTCTTTTGATAATTGAATATAAAAATCATTATCAGGTTTAAAAGTTTTCGCATCACCAACGTCTTTGAAATTTAAATCATTGAATAAATGTCCTGGACTTGAATTAGGAATTTTAGAAATATTTGATAAAATTTTACCACCACCTAATGGTTTTAAACATTCATTAGCAATTTTTAAAACTGAACCAAAACAAATTGTTGAACTTTTAAAATTTGAATATAATTCATTGATTTTAACTAATGTTGAATTGATTTGTAACTCATTCTCTGTTGGATCAACAAATAATCCCGTTGAAATTGGAATAAACGGTTCTTCTAAATCACTAATCACATGAACTGTTGGTAATTCATTATTTAAATTATAAAATTGAATTTTATCATTAAATGTAATAATACCGATTTTACAACCTTTTGGTAAATTGAATAAACTTGAGTTAATTGCTTCTGTAGTTGACTGTATGATTTGATTTGAAGAGGAAACATCAATTAAGAATAAAATATGTAATGGGTTTGGTTTGAATTCATTTTCCCAATAATCTTTTGTAACTAAATAATCAACGGTACCTTTGAACAATTCAGGTCTTTGGAAATGATCTTGCCTTTTACCGTCAGGACCAATGAATGATTGGTATTCAACGGGGACTTTATTGGCAAATTTACATAAATTACAGGTGAATTTATCATCATTTGTAAATTTCATAAATGGATTTAAATAACCACGACATCTATAACAACGGATTGGACCGTTCGTTTTAGTGGTATCAATGATTGGAATTGGTTCTTCACCGGATTCTACCGGTGCAAATGGTCTGACGGTTAAACCTAATGGTAATTTTGATTGTTGTCTTAACGTTTCATCAATTGGAATTTGATACAATGACAATCTCGTAAATTTTGGTGATGATATTGATTGATCATATGTAGTATAAGTGGTGGTGGCAGTAGGTGGTAATGTATTTTCCACTGTTTTGAAAGTGTTATATTTCCATTCCTCTTCAGCTAATTTTCTAGAATATGGTACTGATAAACTATCACCGTTTGAAGAGTGTGAAATATTAACTTCAAGAGTTTGTTGAGATTGGAACTGCTGGTTAGGTTCATGAAATTGTTGATTGTTATTGAAGACAACAGCTGGTGTTTGAGGTCTTTGAAGGTTTAAACCAACGTTGAGGAATTCATTTGACTGGTGAGATTGTTGAACTTGAGGAGTTTGGTTAATCTGTTGCGGGAATTGAGGTTGAAACTGGCTCTGAGTGCTTTGGAAATCATGGAATGCTCTTGCTGGTTTTTTTCTTCTCCCATGAAGGGAGAGACCAGCTAAATCTTGTTGAAGATCCATTTTTGGTGTTGATTTTAAATAAAAGATGGAAATGGAACTTCGGTGTTTTTTTTGATAAAAAGGTAAACAAAAGAGGTTAGTCTTAAAAAAAAAAGAGAGAGAGAGAGAGAGAAAGAGCATGGGTGTGACTGGTCTACTTCCACAGCTAAGGGATATTCAGCAGAGCATCACGTTAGAACAGTTCAGAGGGAAGACGTTGGCGATAGATAGTTACTCATGGCTTCACAAATCAATTTATTCATGTTCTTATGAACTATCACAAGATTTGAAAACAGTCAAATATATTTTATACTTCAAGAAGAGAATAGAGATGTTGAAGCATTTTGGAATTACTCCTTATTTTGTGTTTGATGGAGATAATTTCAATAGTAAAAATGAAGTCGAACAAGAAAGATTAAATTCAAGATTGATCAATAAAGAGAAAGGTTTGAGTTATTTGAATAAAGGCGATTCAAAGAAAGCATTAAACTATTTGAACAAATCTGTAGACGTCACCCCAATGATGGCCAAATCTGTGATTGACTATTTGAAAATTAATGATATAAAATACGTTGTTGCTCCATATGAAGCAGATCCACAGTTGGTTTATTTAGAGAAAATTGGATTAGTTGATGGTATAATTAGCGAAGATTCAGATCTATTAATATTTGGTTGCAATAATCTTTTAACTAAGTTGAACGAATTTGGTGAATTGGTTTTAATCAGTAAATCGAATTTTAAAAAATGTAAACAACCATTTGGATTATTAAACTCAAATCAGTTAAGAATAATGGCATGTTTGAGTGGCTGCGATTATACAAGCGGGATTCCTAATATTGGGATCATCAAGGCTTTGAAACTAGTGGTGAATAAATCAAATATGAAGAAGTGTTTAATTTATTTGAAATTTGAAGGAAGGTTTAAAATTCCACAAAATTTTGAACTAGAGTACGAAATGGCTGATCTATCATTTCAATTCCAAAGAGTCTTTGATCCAGTTGAAAATAAAATAACTACTCTAAATGAACCAAATGAATTGGACTTGAAAAATCCATTGTTTGTTAAATGCATAGGAAACTTACTAGATAATGATGTTCATTACCAAATTGCTAAAGGTGAATTAAACCCTCATACAAAGGAGAAGTTAATTGCCAGAGATGTTTATCTAGAGAAAAATATCTGTGTCAAGAATGTAACTAGGGCTGTTAGAACGCCAATGAAGAATGGAATAGATACCTTTTTCAAGAAGAGTGTTACTCCTAATACAATAACGAACTCCACTACAACTATTACAAATACTACTATTAATACTATGAATGAATCACCAACGTCTAAAAGACGAAGACTATTCAACTCAGATACAAAAGTTATAACTAATTCCAAATTCTTCAGATCTAATACAATCGGAATGATTAATGATAATAACATTGATAACACGATATCAGATATCAAATCACCTATAAAGAGATCGAATACAATGCCGTTTGAACTGAACTCCAGTGATTTCGAACTGAGTGACGTTGATGAAGAAGAGTTTTTTGGAAAAGATGATACGATTAAAGAAGATGACGATGAGAAGGAAAACGAATTTGATGATAAAATTGAAGACTCCTTCATAGAAGAGGAAGTTGACACTGAATGTGTCTTGAAGAGCATTGAAACAGAAGAGAAACGATTGTCAATTCAACAGATTAGAAAGGGATTATTCGAGAGATATTCCTTTAACGACGAAATGTTTAACAGGAATAGAGGGAAACAAGTTTTGTTTAGAAGGAAATGATTACATAATTTAGAAGGACAGAATTACGTAACAAAATAGATTAGATTGCAAAAAAAAAAAAAAAAAAATAAAATGAAAAAAAAATCATACGATTTTACAGTGCCAAAATAAACAAGATTTAATTCAAAATTCTCTTTCTTATTTCTTTTATATTCATAAACAACTCACACTTCAATAATGTCGATTCCTTACTCATTGGAAGACTACGACGCGTTTTTATCCTCGTTCAACAACAATCCTAATAAAGATGAACTGTTACAGGAGCCTCATTTACAAGTCATGTCAAATCCTTCAATTTCAACTTCTTTCTCAACAGACGAAGATGAACTAAACCACATAAACTCTCTGTATGACTTCAACGATGATGAGAAACTAATGATGTCTCCATATTACAACTCTTCCGGTTCTTCATCAAATAACCACTCTCCTCATAATCATAGTAATATCGTTTACTCAAACAGTTTTAACAGTATGAACAATATGAGGGATGAGTTCAGCTTAAGCCAAATGCCTCAAATGCCTCATGTTGACTCTATACCACAATCTTTCCAAAAACAATACAACCAAGCTTTTGATTTCAAGAGACAATCTATCGCTTCAGACTCTTCTTTAGATAAACATTCAGATTCAGATTCAGATTCTCATTTACTACAAAGGAATCAACAACATCGTGTCAAATTATCAAAAGCTGTTCCAAATAAATCCATTTCCAAATCAAAAGTTTCTAAAAGAGAAAAGACTTCTCATAATGATATTGAAAAAAAATATAGAACTAATATCAATGATAAGATTAAAGATTTGAGAAATTCAGTTCCAGCTTTAAGAGTCTTAGTTGATAGCGGAGATGATGATGATGAAGATTTAGATAATCAGTTAGATGGTTTACAACCTGCCAAAAAATTAAATAAAGCGACTATTTTATCAAAGGCAACTGAATACATTAAACATTTGCAATCTAAAAATGAACTTTTAAAACAAGAAAATGAATCATTGAAATCAAAATTAAATGAATTTGGTATTAGTTTTACCAATAGTAATAACAATAACAACTCACCAAGGGTTTTCAACGATGAATCAAAAAATTCTTCACCAAGATCAAACAACAATTCAAATAAGTTATTATTAGGTGGTTTAGCATTCATGGTTGGTTCAAGTTTAACAGATGATTTCAACAACGATAAAAGTTTATTCTCTTTACCAGTTTTAAGTTATAACAACAACTCAGGATTCGGTAGTTTCAATCAAACTTTTTGGATCTTATTAAAAATTTCATTGATCTTTATGGTTTTACTTAAATTAGTCGTTCCATCAATATTTGAAAAAAAATCACAAAAAATTTCAAATATAAATAGTGATGATTCATTAATTGATGATGTTAGAAAATTGAAAAATCCATCAATTTTGTCAACTTTTTATAAAAATAATAATACAAATAATGATTATATCAAAAATTGCATATTTAAATCAGTTTGGTTGAAATTACAATACAATAAATCTAACATTTTAATCAAATTGTTGATTCAAGTTTATATTGATCATTTGTGGAATTATATCAAACAGATTCATTTAAATGATCAAGAAGAAGATTATAACAAATTAAATTTAATTCTATCAGTTCCATTAAATCAATCAATTAATAATGAATCGTTCATTGAAAGATTTATAAACAATGATTTAATAGAGGATGAATTATCAATCACAAATAATTTATTCTTTATGATTACAGATTCTATCAAAACTTCAAATCTAAAACAATTTCTAAACATTTCAATAAATGATCTAAATAAATCAAATTCTGAAGTTTTAAATGAATTGAATGTTGAAGATGATAATTTAGATTTATTGTTAAATCCAAATGATTCTAAAATTGAATCATTTTCAAATTATTTAGATCATTTAAACATAAAAAAAATAAATTCTGATGATTTATTAGTTTTATATTCATCAAAAATTTCAAATTTAATTTATAATCAAAAAGATTTCATTAAATCAAAACAAATTTTCTTAAAATTAGATTTAGTTAATGATTTGAAAAATTTCAATTTATTAGGATTTGTTTCATTATATCTAATAATAAAAGCAATGATTTCAAATAAAAACTTATATCATAATGATGATGAAATTTCTTTAAAAATTGAAGAATTATCTGGAATTTTAAGAATATGGTGTGGTTCAAATCAACTATATGATGATTCTATTGTTAAAAGCAATGAAATCAATCTAAATTTTAAGAAAAGATCTCTTTTGGTAGATTTTTTCGTTAAAGTTGGTTTACAATTAAATGGATTGGAAGAAGAAGAATAATTAGATTAGTTATATTTTTGTTTCATATATATCGATAAAGTTGGTTTTATTTGTCTTATATTTTATTTATTAATTTCCTTAGGTTTTTATACTATTTAATAATACTCAATAGTTTATGTTTTTTATTTAATGATTGTTATGAGCTTTTAAGATCTTTGTGTATTTACTGATAATAAGATTATCACGTGTTAAGAATTAGGGTTGTTGAGGAAATATAGTGTGCGCCTACCATCTATGGCAGTCACAACTCGACCAATCCAAACACCAAAACCAAACAACTTTTTTTTTCACTTTCCCAAAGCAAAAAAAATCGCGACTTAAAAGGGAAAAATTCGCGAAGTTCACACACAAATTAAATGAAATAATTGTAAACTCTGAACATTCCAATCAGATATAACTCAAAGCAACAGAATCATTTAATCATGTCTAACGTTTCTTCGTATGTTTTTGAACGTCGTCTGGTGTTTTATTAGAAATATTGTCATTAAGTCAGAGCTACTCTTGTCTTGTTCATTCACTAGAAATATCATTGTGATGTGAAATTTTTAATTAGTTATAAGTGTCGTGTGTGAGCTGCCATTAATGGATCTATGGATATCGTTATCAATAAAATTCTTAACATGTTCAATCGTATATGATTCATGATTTTATATTCAATGAGGTTTTCAGAAACTTTACACATCCAATAATTATTAATGTGTCATTATTTCACCATTTGTCACATCCATCAAAACCACTTATATCCCCTAATAAAGCACCTCTGTAATATTCTAGAATGCACTACTAACAATATCAACAGTGAATTAATCTGGTACTTAACCAAAAAACAATCATCATTCTTGGTTAAACAAACTACTGGTACTTTTTCCAAAGCTCCATTAAATGCCACTGCTCACAACAACTTTGCTGATTCAGGTTTAGCTAATGAAAAAGCTTTCAAAGTTTCTCAAGCTGAAGATGGTTCAATTATTGTTCAATCTAAAATCGCCAAAAACTCAAACAAACCATCAAAATCTGTTCAAACTGTTAAATTCAACAAAAACAAAGAAGCTAGATCAATCTTAAAAGCTATTGCCACTTTATCTAACGGTTACAGAGATGACTTAAGATCTGCTGCTATCAAAACTGCTTCTCAATACTTAAGAACTAGAAAAGCTAATAAAACTTATGCTCCAAAATCAAGAAAATAAATATTATATTAATATTTTATGAATAAAAATTTATGTATAGTATTTCAATCAGCGATGTAGTCATGAATACAATCAATGATTTTTAGAACTTAAGACTTCGTACTACATATATATTTAAAAAATTCAGAATAATATGCACTTATAATTCATCTTTTTCAATCTGCTCATCTTCAGTAGCTTCAACAACTTCTTCTTCAGTTTCTTCAGGGACGTAACCTTCAATGGCAACTAATTCAACATCAAAAATCAAATCAGCATTTGGTGGGATAGCACCGCCAGCACCCCTTGCACCATATCCTAATTCTGAAGGAATCGTTAATTTACGTTTTTCTCCTACACACATACCTAAAACACCTTGGTCCCAACCCTTGATGACTCTTCCTATACCTAATTCAAATCCAATTGGGGTACCTCTTTCAAAAGAGCTATCAAAGACTTTACCATTACTTGCTAATTTACCAGTATAATGAACGTGAACAAAATCGTTATTTGCAGCTTTTCTTCCACAATTTTCGATTTTTTTAGTGATGCCGATTTGTAAACCTGATGATTTGACTAATTGCGCAAATATAGCTAGAATTGTGACTAGGATACTTAACTTTAATTGAAACATTGTACCTTTACTTCTTCAACGATTTTATTAGTATGGGGATTCATATATGTTTTCTTTAAACTGTACATATCTCACATGGTGTTTGGATGAACCAACTACATATGTAAGAACAAGTAACTATTTATTCAAGTCTTTAATCTTCATAAACCCATAGATTCTTTAGCCTTTTACTGCTGTTGAAGTATCTAATAGTACCGTAGGTAATTATTAATAATACAATACTTCCAATCAATTTAATATAGTCAAAACTTTGTGTTAATTTATCAAATTGTAAGGATGGTGAAATTCTTGTACAAAAAACGTCTAATCCATAAACACAAACTAAACTTGTTGATTCTAAATTGGTTGGAATTGAAACAATAGTATTGACTCCATAAACTGATCTATTATGAGAGATCACTGTGTTTTCATCAACGCTTATTAAAGATTCATATGGTAATAATGAAAATTCTTGTTTTTCAATATCATTTAATGGACGACCTTCAACTCTTCTTGAATTTAAGATAGGTTTAGGTATGCTTAAAATTTGCCCATTATTCAATGCTGCAATGATGGTTATCGTAGTGACACCGAATCGTGTTTTAGAAATACCTAATGAATCAATCTTATATGGTAATATGAAAGATTTTGTTGAAATAACAGGTGGGAATCTAAATTCAAATGATGATAATGCTTCAATTCGTGAATCTATTGATTTTCTTTGATTTGGGATCATTGATTCAAATAAATCTATAACAACTATTTTCTGTTCAGGAACTGGTAAATTTGACCAATATGAATAAACTATCCAATGTTCACCAAATACAATATTAAACTTTTCGTTTTCGTGAACGTACTCATCATGAATTGTTGAATGGATAAATTCCCCAGTGACTGTATCAATCAAATGAATATACAAAGCTTTAGTAACTTTGTTAAATACACCAAAACTTGCCAAATTTGGATATAAGTATTTATATAGAACTTTACGATCACCCAAAATGATACCAACGTTTGCAATTTCTTCATTCGAATCCTTTTGAGCAAATCCGATTATTTCTTCATCTGAATTGACATCAAATCTCCAGGTTGCTTTAGATTTTGAATCCTCAATTTTAAAACCTTGAATAGATGATTTATTATTTTTACAATAATAAATGTTATTATAAATAGCTGAATCTTTACCTAAAATAACATCAGATCCATTGTTAGTTTCTATCAAAAAATCGCCAGTTTCATCTAATTTTATTACTTTGTTTGGTGTTGGAATTGCACTGTCTTCGATTAGTTCACCAGTAAATGCATTTAAAATATATCTAACTTCATTATCAGAGAAAACATGAACCTCTATATCATTAATGGTTTGCAAAGAGTTGATACTGGATGCTGCATTGAAAGTCCATAATACTTCCCCAGTCAATGTATTGATAGCAAAGACTTTACCATCAACTGTACCTGTAATGAATAATTTTTCAAAACCAAAAAACTTATTTTTCCAAATATTAGAATCTGGTAATTCATCAGTTGCATATAATTCTAACATTAACCACATGTAATCATAAAACTGTTTTAATTCAAGAGCATGCCTTTTGAATCTGTATACTAAAGCTTTAAAAATGTTCAAATTCTCTTCAATTTGAATTTCTTGATATGTTATTGAGTTTTCAACGTTTATATCAACAATGGTATGACAAGTGATTTGAGCTAAGGAATCATCTCTTGCCCAGATTTTATCTTCATTGATGAATAAAGAGTATGTATTGTTTTTGAAAAGGAAAATAGAGGTAATGTTCTCAATACCATCAGTTTTGGTGATAATTTCGTTAATGTTATTATAATCAATTTCTTCTTTCAATAGTATATTTTTTAAAGTTTCTCCAGTATCAGCATCAATAATACTTGCATGGAGTTTATTATATAAAAGAAAACTTGAATTCAAGAATTTTAAAACATATTTATCAATGTTTTCAATAATAAAGTGTGGTTCTAACTCATTATTTAGAATTTCAATATGATGGGTTTTTTCAAATGCAATATAATCACTAGTGTCTAACGGAATATATTTAGATAATGAGGGAAGTTTCAAAATTTCGTATGCGTTTGATTTAGAGTTGAACTTAATATAATTGAATTGATTATCATCTTGATAAACAATTTTAGAACCATAAAAATCAACAATTGAATCATAATCAACTGATAAAATATGATCTTGTAACACTTCACCATCAAAAAAACCTAAACGTGCACCTGGAAAATTCAATTCTTGGTACAGAATCAAGAATTTATTGTTACTCAAGTAATGAGTCTGAACTGTTTTTGGAGCTTTGATCTTACCTTCATATATTAATTCACCATTTCCATTCATCAAAATAATATCACCGTTTGAAAACACACCAACAAAGTTACCATTAGGTAAATTCATTAGTTCGACCAGTTCTTGATCAAATTGATGCAACTGTTTAACTAGAGAACCTTGCTCAGCGTCCCAAATCTCTATTACAGATCTATTTTCATAATTAAGACCACTTAAAATTTGATTGTTTGTTCCATATGGCACAATTTTTTGCAAAGCGTCACTTTTAGCATCATCAATGTTGATTCTCCAAATTGGAAAACCAAATGAGATACCTGCTAAAATATTTTTATTAGTTAAAACACATGTTACTTTATCAGTGACAAAAATGACGTTCTTAGCCATTATTTGACCAGTTTGAAGAATTTGCCAATCAATAACATTAGCCTCATCTTGAAATACTGCTAGTGTTGTGAGTGTTATAGATAAAAAGGATATCAAATGATTGAATCTCATCTTTTGTATGAGGCAGATGGTAAGGTCAGTTAAGATGGTTTCGTACAATATTTTTACTGTTCGCGATTTTCTTGTGAAAAGCCCATACATAGTAATACAGTACAATGAAAGTGACTACGAGATAACAATATATGTGGTAAATTATAGGATAACCATCACATATTTATATACAAGTAACAATATATCATTCTTCTTCTAGTATAGTTCCAATCCATCTAAATTTAGGGATAAATCTGACACTCTGACTAGTTTCATGAGCTAAGTTCGACCAGGGATTGTTCAATTCCCAAAGTTCATCTAAATCATAGTCATTTTCAAGTAAATTATCATCTGGTTTGACAATTGATTGCTTTACTTCATTATTGAAAGATAGATAATTCTGATTATTTGGTAAAACTTGTTTGAAGAGTGATTCATTTGACAATAATTCTAATATTTCACTATTTCTTTTACGATTCACTCTTTTCAAATCAATGTAGCCCTGATGAAGTACAGGGTTTGCCTTTGAGAAATCTATTCTCTTGGTATTACTACTATTAGGTCCTTCTTCGTCATCTTTGTGATAATCTTCATTTTCCGCATTCAGTAACCAAACATCGACTTCTTCATTCCATTGTTTGAAGTTCATTGGTTTGAAATTCATTGGTCCAAACCAGAAATTAACATATTCTCCTTTCTTTATAGCTCTTGCTCTTGCTAATTTTGCTTCTTCATACCATGGATCATAAGGTAATGTCAACCTTGAGACTTCTAAACCTGAATTAAATAGCAAATATCCGCTTGCTAATGAACTCAAAAGTTTAGATACCCTCGCCAGGGGAGTTTTAATGTTCCAGATGCTTCTAACGTTTTTAATCATAGTTACACCTACTATTATTTGTAGTCCTGTCAACGTGTAAAGTCCTGGTAAGTAATCTGAAGCAGGTACTAAGGGTCCCCAGATCTTTAAACCAACAGAGGGCCTAGTGTGGAATTTCCCATCGTCTATCTGGGAATCGTGGTCATCTGGAATGTATACTGCCATAATGTTTGATAATTGTAGATATATGAATAAACTTTTTGACAATTAATAAAAATAGAAGAGTAGAGAGAGTAGAAAGTAGAAAAACCGATTATGTAATAAACAGTAGTACTGTTACATAATTATTACATCATAAAAGGAGAATAGAGGGTAGGAGCCAACAGATCTTTATTCTAAGTATCTCATGATAAATATAACTTTAAAGTTTAAACCACCAGAGTCCATGATTACAATCATTTTTAAACATTTAATTTGTATGTATTATATAGTGTTCAATATTTATTGTCTCTAAAGTTTATTCCAACTGCCATTAATTTCAATTGCATTCTTTAGTAGAAAAATTACATATCCCAAATGTTGTGCAGTATAACTGATCTTATCATTTATCGATGATACTTTATATCTTTTTTTCTTTAAATCTGGTTCGAATTATATTTTTGTAGTATATGTTTTCAATTTGATTCTAAATTGAAGATTTCTACATGTTTTTGCAGAAGAGCCTAAATTGCTCAAGATCAGGAATATTTGATTCAAACAAATTTTCTGTTTTTAACAAGCTTTCAGTTTTCTGACCAGTTTTGTGTGCATAATTTGTTTTTTTTGGTTCATTAAAAGTGAGGTAGAAAAATCGTTCTCATGATTATACCAGCTGCCTATATCATATTACTTTATCTCAAAGAAATCTATGAAGACTGGAGTTCGTTTTCTTTAAGATAGAACCGGTTTTTTACTTCTATGGGGAAACCTTCGTTAATTCAAATAATCATATTTCTCTTTTTCATGTTATCTAAGGCTATGATCTCCTCCATTACTATAAAATGAAAGCATAGTTTGGATCACATAGGATCTAAATCATTAAATTACCATGTTTTATAGTTTATACTTTTCACCTAGTCATGTTTTTTTAAAGCAAAGTCAAAAATACTCAAGTTTAATCAAAGGAGAAACTATTGTCATGAATAATGAAAATAAACTAATGTCACCTGACAAGTGATAAAAATGGATCTTTTAATAATGTTAACCAGTGGAGGAAATTGATAAAGGACCAAGGTGAATTTGTGTTCAAGTTTATCAATATAGTGATCAGATTCATTTGTGGAGTGAAACTGGTAACGAACTATAACAGTATTTCGCTGATATTTATAATTTACAGCAATTTACAATCTTATTTTGAAGGATCAAATGTTTTTATTGGAACTTTTAAGTAGTCTGACCAGAATCCGGACGTAGTTTCCACTGTCTATATTTTGTATTTTTGTAAAGTCGATAGTTTTAACTTTTTTAGTCATCTAACTGTATTATTACATCAATTACAATTGTTATAAAAATTTGAGTTCGGAATAACCTTTGTACGGATTAATTAGTTGTTCCATCATCATGCTTCTCAACAGAAAAATTTTCCGGTGAGAACAACATGATGTGTTAATTAGCTGTTTTTTCCAATACTTTTTACTGTTTTTTCCAAATTTTCTTTTCTATTAGTTTGCTCTTCTCAATTCTGTTTAGAAAAAATATAAAATAAGAGTGCACATCTCTTTTTTTAAAAGTACTTCTCTTCACTTTTACTTTATTTAGCTCAGTTTTCCAAAATTATGTCAGAAGTGTCTTCTACTAAAAATCAATCAACTGATCAGATTGGACAACAATCACTTAATGAATACAACTTATCAAACCAATCAATTTATGAACTAAGAGTTCCTATTCTTTTATGTATTGCAACTTCGTTTGCTGGGTTCATCTTTGGTTGGGATGTTGGTACTATTGGTGGTATTTCCAACTTTCAAAGTTTTAAGAACAGATTTGGTGACGATATTGATCCAACTACAGGGTTAATTATTTTTGATAGTTTATTAATTGGTTTAATTATCGCCATTTTCAATGCGGGTTGTGCAATTGGAGGTTTAACTATTCCAAAATTAGCAGATGTTAAAGGTAGAAAATTTACAATTTTTGTTTCAATTATCATTTATATTATTGGTTTAGTTGTTCAAGCAACTTCAAAACTATCAAGTAAATGGTACCAATTTTTGGTTGGTAGAATTATAACTGGTTTAGCTGTTGGTTCAACTTCCGTTGTTACTCCAATGTTTATCAGTGAAAGTGCTCCATTGAGAATCAGAGGTGCAATGGTTGTATTTTATCAATTGATGATTACTTTTGGTATCTTGTTGGGTAATTTGACTAATTATGGTTGCAAAAAGTCATTTGAAAACACAGATACCGAATGGCTAGTCCCTGTCTGTTTGGGATTTATCTGGGCTTTCTTGATGTTGATTGGTACTACTTGTATGCCAGAATCAGCAGTTTTCAAAATCAACAGACTAAATGATGTTAACAGTGCTAAAGAGTCGATCTCAAAATTGAACCATGTACCAGTTGATTCTAAAGTTTGTCAATTTGAAGTTGATAAGATCATTGCTGATATTAATCTAATTAATGAATTGAATAATAATAAAACCAAATGGCATGAGTTTTTAACAGGTTCCCCCAAACTAGCATTCAGGTTAGTTATTGGTATGTCTGTCATGTTCTTTCAACAATTTTCAGGTGCTAATTATTTCTTTTATTATGGTACTTCGTTATTTTCATCAGTTGGGATTGATGATTCTTATATTACTGCAATCATCTTAGGTTTAGTTAATTTTTGTGCAACATTTTTAGGAATTTATCTTGTTGAAAAATTGGGTAGAAAAACCTGTTTATTATATGGTTCAGTTTTAATGTTTTTGTCAATGCTTATTTATACCTGTTTAGGCTCATTTGCATTGAGTAATGGTGAAAGTAGAACTATTGGGGGATTAATGATTTTTTTCATTTGTATATACCTAATCGGTTTTGCAACAACTTGGGGACCTGTTGCCTTCGTTGTTGTTTCTGAGATTTTCCCTGTTAGAGTTAAAGCAACATCAATGGCTATTTCAACTTCCATCAATTGGATTTCAAATTTTTTGATTTCTTTATTCACCCCATTTATTACCAAACAAATTGGTTATAAATTAGGATTTGTCTTTTCAGGTTGTTTATTAGCTAGTATCTTCTTTGTTTATTTCTTAGTTCCTGAAACTAAAGGTTTGAGAATTGAAGAAGTAGATGAGTTATTTGCAAAAAGTAACTTAAAGAAGAAAAACTCAACTGATAATAATTAGACTGATAAAGTTCATGAACTTAATGAAACCACAAATTGATTATTATAATCATATATCACGCTAATGAATTCAATCATAGGGGGAGTTTGCATACTAAATACTAGTGGTGAATTTTTTTTTATTACCTTTTTTTCAATCTTTCAACACACCTTAACTTCCATAAACTCAGGATTTCAACCTTTTTTTTATTATTATGAAACTCTTTAATACTTTTTTGTACACCTTTATTACTGTTCTTTTTTATTGCTCATTTAGTTTCAATGTTATACCATGTACTTTTGAGATTGTTTTATTACGGGTCTCCTTCTTCTTTTGAAATATATTCCTGGGTTTAATCTTATTATTTGTAAATTTCTCTTGTAATTTTCTGTGATATTCATAAAATCAAAAACCTTGTACTTGATTGGATATTAGAATGCAATTGAAAGTTGAAACACCAATACTTCAAAGTTAAAATTGCGGAATTGTCCAATTCTGTGAATATCTACAAACTTAGACACATAATCTTTTGGTTTTAATTGCAGTTTTCCATGAACACAAATAACTTAGTGTCATCGACTAAATCAATTTCCAAATCGATGATCAATCTTTAACAAATCAACTACACTGATTGATGTAATATCATACTTTTATTTAGTCTCAGTATAAGTGTATTATTCAATCACTAAGTTTCGTAAAGAGAAAATATACAGTTTGAAAATTGATACTATTTCTTGTCACAAAATGCGGATAAGAAAGATCTTATGAATAATATAAGCTTAACCTTAATCCAAGAATAATTAAAGCCCCAAGCAATTTGATAAAACACCCCATAGTTAATTGTATATATACATATTACATAATACATAAATATTACATAGTATTTATTGCCAGCTAATTATCAAATAGTTTATAGTCTCATGATTTTTAGTTCAAACTTCATATGTGATATGTAATGTATGCACCATCCCCTCAAGGCTCTGATTTTAATCGTATATTTATGGCTCCTGTTATCTCCGAAATATGTAAGGACATTGAATATCAAGATTCAAATTACCCCTTCAAGATGGCAGATTACAAAGAATCCTTCTTCCGTTCACCTTAATTAACAACTTTTGAGCATTTAATTTTTAATATGAGATTCAGTGTTCATGTCTTGAGACTTGGACTTCGAGACACCCAAGTTGGCAGTTGCATTGCCAAAAGCAACAGAATCTGATGTTAGAAAGCAGAGTCACACAGCCTCAAATTGGCGAAAGAGAGAAACAGGCAAAAATACAGCACTGATGAGTCGTGAGTCGTGACTGTATGTGTAATCTAAATAATAAAAATATATGTAAACTTGACGTTGCTAGCTTAAAATAAACTAAGTTTTTTGGGATCTATCGGACTAGCAAACTGATATGCTTATATTTAATTCGATATAACACAATTCATGAAAATTTGTTCATGATAATAATCAAGACTGAATTATGAGCAGCAAGTGCCATCTATGTACTCTAGAGTCTGCTTGAGTGTGCTCTAGTTGAGTATGATATAATTAGCCAATGGTCTCTTAGGTTTAAAATTTAGAACACTTTTTTAGGACCGCAAATTATGCAGTACATAAAGTTGTGTCACTTTTAACCTAGACTGTGGAAGGTAGATATCGGATTATATGAGATATATGGAAACGAACACTACATATCCCCTACGGACTAGTTAACAACACAAGGGTATAAGTTAAACCAAACTAAACACAAGAACAGTAAAGACACCAGATAACTTAATTCCAAACCTTTTCAGCACGAATTGAATCAATCATTATAGATATAACGATTTCTTTCTTTAATATACATAAAATACCCCAACTGAAATTATCAAATACACGATCCTTAAACAGAATATCAAAACTTGAAAGAGAATCTATCCAATGCATTCAAAGCCACAGAGTCATAACATTTATTATTGGCAGGTTGGATTGATAATCTTGGAATAGGTTGAGAATGATTTCTTAATGGAGGTAATTGAGGGTTCAATAAGTCGTCAAGGAATCTTGGTGTTGTTTCCCTTGAATCTGAAACTGATTTTAGGCTTCTAGTTGTTGTTAGTTCAGGTTCATGATTAAGTGGAGATAAAACAGGTGATAATGGATTTAATATAGATGTTGTTGTGGTTGAAGTGGATGAAGGTTCAATTGGAACTGAATTGGCTCTTTGTTTTGGGGATTTTTCAATGATTGAACTAGAGTCGTTTAATTCAGGATAAATATCTTTTGGAATAATAATATGTTTGAATAATGGGTCTAAAGTTGGAGTTTTATTTGAGAATTTTGAATTGGTATAAGATGATGTTGTAGTATAAGAGATTAGATGTAATTTATCGCCTTTCAAAGTAGTTAAACTGAAAGATTGTTTAATCAAACCATTTTTCTTATATGAATAGTTAGAATGATGTAAATCATCATCATTTTCTATTATATTTGACTCCATTTCTCTATAAGTTAAAAACGAACCTGTTACTCTTGAAGCACTCCAAGATCTACCATCAGTCCATCTTCTCATTTTAGCTTCTTTTTCATTCCAGATGAAGACATCACCAGCTTTGATTGAAGAGCGTTCTTTGTCTTTTAATCTTCTTTTTATCCGAGGTATTAGATTGATTCTTGATGCTTCTAATAGTATTATAGCGTCTTTAGCAGTGTGTACAGCACCTTTATATGATTCCATTATGGTTATTGAATATAGTTTTTTAAGTGAGTGTGATATTAGCGAAAGTATTAAAGAAAGAGAGCAAATTAAAATGAAAGAGAGAAAGTTAAGGTTATTTATAAAGAAATTTAGACAAATGTAAATAAAAAAGCTAAGATTTAAAAAAGAAAAAAAAAATGTGGTTAATAAATTTATAAAATTGCTTGTTTAAAATTTTAACCGATAAAACCATTTAAACAAATCTATGGAAGTGGTGAATATGGATATTGTTATTCGGAGTATATAGTACAATCCACTGTTTACACAGCACACACAACCTCCAACCAGGCTACAATCATTACCATTTGGCAGTCCTTCTTGTGTTCACGGAGTTTCTTTTCAAATAATCGATAATTCCGTCTACAGTTTCTTTCCACCGCAAGAGATAAGATTATATGAAAGGTTACGTTTTATTACATCAAAAAAGGTTCAGCTGTGTTGCACCGATAACTTTCTTGTAGAAGGGGGGCAAACCATAAAAGTATACATAGGAGATTAAAGCTTAGTGCAGTGGTAGTTTAATTATACACATTTGTGTTACCTGTACAATGTACTACATATGGAACGTGGAACGGAACACAGCCATCAATGAGTTTTAAAATTGAAACCACTGGCGTAGGATGAATAAGTAACTTATAACTTATGTTGGGATTAGCAGTTAGAACTTAGTAGATTTGATTATATGATGAAGTAAACAGTACATCCAGACATGCTACATTAATCATATATATAAGCTTATTTTTTACAATAAGTCTTAGACATAATAGCAATGAAACGTAATATGTGAGTATCGAGTAATTGGCAAAAGTAGCATTGAACATAGGAAATTGGACACGGACTGTAAGTTTATAACTTATATATTTTCATGGTATACCAGAAACCAATAAGACACTCTAGTTTGTAATTCATTTAATAATAGTTTATTTACTACATCGCCTTCTCTATATTACTAAGATTACAAATTGTATTTATATTCTGAGAAGAGTCACGTGATGCAACCGGAACTCTTCACTTTTTTTTGATTCTCTTTTATTTAGGTTGTTGATTTTAATATTATCATTATCAGTATTATTTTCACTATGAATTACAACCAACAGAACTTACCTCCACACATACAGCAGCAACTGCACCAGCAGATGTTGCAACAACAATCTTTGAACAACAACCCAGGTAAAGCCCAAAATAACAACAATTTAACTTTACAACAACAACAAATAATAGCTAATCAAAGATTATCGAATTCTATGAACCAACAACAAGAGCAAAATATATCTAATCAAAAATTACCTACATCCTCTCCTCAACAGTCGATTCAACAAAACTTCCAGCAACAAGCTCAACAACAATCATCAAAACAATCATTCACTAAACCATTACCAAGTTTAACCTATTGGTCTGAAAAGTCACAATCTCCATCTTCCGATTTACTATTATATGAGCAAATCATTAAAAGAGATTTAGTCAATAAGGAGCTGACTCAATCAAAAAATACATTAAATAAAGAACTATTAACAAAACTATACGGAAATCTAAAATTTTATAATGACTTAAAATTAGCAAGAATGAAAACAATCCAATTTTCAAACCAAGGCCAATATACCAATAGTATATGGGGTGAAGGTTATCAAGGTTATGGTAACGGTTTCACTGATGGTCCAACAAAGGTATTGATTCCAAATGATCGTAAAAAACCAACAAGACTAAGAGATATTGATATTTCAAGAGACCTATTAGTTCAACAAGCCAAATTAAAAGATGATATCGTTCCAATCAGATTAGATTTTGAAGCTGAAAGAGATAAATTCAGATTAAGAGATACTTTTCTATATAATATTAATGATAAAACAATTACATTAGAAAACTTAGTATCAATTATAATGGAAGATTATAAGTTTAATAATCCATTATTAGGTGATACAGTATTAGCATCAATTAAGGAACAGGTTAATGATTATAATAAACATATATTCAATTCAAAATATGGCGATGATTTAAGAATTTTAATCAAATTAGATATAACAGTTTCAAATAATCAACTTATTGATCAATTTGAATGGGATTTATCAAATCCTGAAAATAACCCTGAAGAATTTGCTGAAATTTTATGTAATGAACTTTCATTATCTGGAGAGTTTAAAACTGCTATTTCTCATTCAATTAGAGAACAGTGTCAAATTTTCACCAAGAGTTTATATTTATCGAATTATGATTTTAATGGTGGATTTATTGAAGAAGATGAAATCAGAAATAATATAAGATCAATTGTAACAGTTCATGATTTTCTAAGATCAAAACAGTTGATTAATCAATATACTCCACAATTATTAGAAGTTAATAATTTAGAATTAGAGAGATTAGATAAAATTCGTGAACGTGATTCAAGAAGAAAAAGAAGACAAGGCAGAACAGGTAGAAGAGGTGGTACTTCATTACCTGATCTAAATGATGTTCCAAGAACGTTTAGAACTCCAGTTCCATCAACTGTATTACCTGGTGCTTTAGATTTCACAGATAGTGTTAGGTCTTATATTGAATATGTTGAAACATTGAATAAACCAATTGAAGAGAAATCAAAGAATTCAAAAGAAGAAATTGTTGTTAGTGGTAATGTTGGTGGTAGTAGCACTAGAAACACTCCAAGAAATA
Organism: Phaffomyces thermotolerans; assembly: GCA_003707215.2. Classification (NCBI taxonomy): domain Eukaryota; kingdom Fungi; phylum Ascomycota; class Saccharomycetes; order Phaffomycetales; family Phaffomycetaceae; genus Phaffomyces; species Phaffomyces thermotolerans. Next base: position 9,208 of record PPNJ02000058.1, on the reverse strand, counting down.
AACTAAGAGTGTTGAAGAACCAAAGAATCAGTTATAATCATGAAAAGGGAACCAGATTGTTAGTGAAGATTAAGCTGTAGAACTGAATGTTGGTATATCTCATGTGGTGATGTTGGTCTAGTGCAGATAGTTGTATAGAGAGAACATATAATGTATAATGTTTTATAAGATTCAATGTTTCCACTTCCACCGAAGTAAGAAAAAAAAACTCAACTCTTTTAGCCACTTAACATTTGTAGCAATTATAAACATCAAGAAACTTCACACAAGTCTCAGATCCTTCTAATCTTGTGACACATAAATAGTATAAACAGGAACCATAGGTATACACAGATATTGCCATTTACTAATTTCGTTGGTTTCAAGAGTTTTACTGGATCATTTATTTATAGAAACTTCTATATAAACAAAAAACTTTGTTGATCACACGATACATATTTTGAACTAGGTGATACATTAATTCATCAACATTCTTCAGAAACATAGAGTCATAAATTATACGTCTGTTTATCAAGAGCTATACTGTTTAAGGGTTCAACCAGTGTATTATATTGTTTTGAGACTATAAAGGGATAAAATATTGTTCTAGATTATATTTACATCAAAAAAAAAAAATAAGGAATAATGACACAACCAGACCGTCAAGAAAGTGATATTCTACTCACATCATTCCAAGCAGAAGATTCACAAGAACAGCATCATATTTCCCAAGATTCATCAGATTCATCATCTAATGACACTACGGAAACATCCTCAATCACCGAAATTGATAGATCTTTGGTAACAGGATCTTCTTCTAATACAGGCCAAGATACAATTTCGACACCACCACTATCAAGTGCTTCTATTTTAAACACTTCAAGATTCACCAAATACCTGACATTCAATTCCATTAGAAATAACTTCAATTTTCTAGATCACGTCTATAAACCACTCAACACGCGTCCAGATTCACGAGAACCTAACCCGAATGATGGTGTTTTCTCCAACTTATCAGCAAAACCCGACCTTACTTCTACTCCTATCGAATCAGATAAACCACCAACATATGATGAAGTCTCACAAGATCAAACTCCTCCATATTGGGAAACATCTGCAATCGCACCAGGGTTCATGGATGAAGTGTTCATTGATGGGTTACCTGTTGGTAACATTATTAACTTTGTCTGGAATCTATTGGTCTCTACATCTTTCCAATTTGTTGGATTTTTATTGACTTATTTATTACATACTTCTCATGCTGCTAAACATGGATCAAGAGCAGGTTTAGGTCTAACGTTCATTGTATATGGTTATACAATGCTGCCTAAACGTAAATACCTACAAACTGGATCAGGTCAATCGTTACAAGAATACGAAATCCAACCAACAAATCCACAAGATTATAACTCAATGACAAATTTACATAATGGGAATTCAATTGAAGGAAATTTAGATCATTTTGAGTCAAGTTTATCATCAGGGATAAACCAACCTCAAATGAGTGAAGAGGAAACAATGAAACCTAGGAATTTGATCTTTATTGGGATAATGGTGATTCTTTTAGGTGTTTTCATTTTCATCAAAGCACTTGCTAATTATCATAGAGCAAAGAAAATGGAGGCTACCATTTTGGAACCACCGAACGTTTCTACCACTTCTGTTCAAGTAGAAGAAGTGTGACTAATTCTTTATATATATATATATATATGTATGTATTTTAACCTATGCTTATATGATTGATTATCATCATTTGTACTTCAAATTAATACTGGTCTTCAATATCTCTCTATAAACGGAAAAAAAAATCGAACAAAAAAAACTCTTCGACGCGCGTACAACTATTAGCTGAACAAACAATATATCAAACACCCATAGATAAGATCACCATGAACACTCAAACCTACGGTGTGACGCCTCCTATCTCACTCGCTAGTCCGACACCCGCAGAGAACGTCTTAAACGATGGATTGGTGCAGGAATTGAAAAAACAAGGAAGTTTTGAAAGTGAAGCAGAAACTAAGAAAAGAGTTCAAGTTTTACAGACCTTACAACAATTAGCTCAAGAGTTCGTTTATCAAGTCAGTAAAAATAAGAACATGAGCGAAGGGATGGCTCGCGATGCTGGTGGTAAAATTTTTACATTTGGGTCATATAGATTAGGTGTTTATGGTCCTGGTTCAGATATTGATACGTTAGTAGTTGTTCCAAAACACGTTACGAGAGAGGATTTCTTCACCGTATTTGCAGATATCCTAAGAACTAGAAGCGAACTAGATGAGATTGCACCTGTTCCTGATGCATTTGTCCCTATTATTAAAATCAAATTCAGTGGAATTTCAATTGATTTGATTTGTGCAAAATTAGATATTCCCCAGATCCCACTAGATTTAACACTAAATGATAATAACTTATTAAGAAACATAGATGAAAAGGATCTCAGAGCTTTGAACGGTACTAGAGTCACTGATCAAATTTTACAATTAGTTCCAAAACCTGTCGTTTTCAAATTAAGTTTAAGAGCAATAAAATTATGGGCTCAAAGACGTGCTATTTATGCCAATGTATTTGGTTTCCCAGGTGGTGTTGCATGGGCCATGCTAGTGGCTAGAATCTGCCAGTTATATCCTAATGCAGTCAGTGCTGTTGTGGTTTCCAAGTTCTTCCATATTTTAACTCAATGGAATTGGCCACAACCTGTTTTGTTGAAACCAATTGAAGATGGTCCATTACAAGTAAGAGTTTGGAATCCAAGAATTTATCCACAGGATAAAAACCATAAAATGCCAGTAATTACACCTGCTTACCCTTCAATGTGTGCCACTCATAACATTAATACATCAACTCAGAAAATTATCTTGAAAGAATTATCAAGAGGTAGTGAAATAATGAATGATATAATATCAAATAAAAAGCAATGGAGTGATTTATTTATCAAGCATGATTTTTTCTTTAAGTATAAGTTTTATTTAACTATAATTGCCGCAACAAGGGGTAATGATGAACAACATTTGAAATGGAGTGGTTTAGTTGAAGCAAAGTTAAGATTACTAGTACAGAAACTTGAAGTATTCCAAGGTGTTGCATTAGCGCATCCATATGTTAAAGAATTTGAAAAATGTTACGTTTATGAAACAGATGAAGAATCAAAGGAGATGGAAACAAAATTTGCAAATTTTGCAAATGAAGAAGATTTTAAAAAATTTACAGAAATAACTGATGATAATAAAGAAGAATTTAAAGATGATACCAAGTATAAGAAAATTCATTTCACTGCATTATACATTGGTTTAGACATTGCTGCTGATAATGAATCTAAAAAATTCGATATTCATGTTCCATGTAATGATTTTTTCAACCTTTGTCGTTCGTTTCCTGAATACGAAGATAGTTCAGTTTTTTCTATAACTATAAAACCTGTTAAATTATATGATTTACCAAGTTTTGTATATGACGATGATGAGAAAAGACCAATTAAATCTAAAAAGAGAAAAAATTTGAAGAATGATAAAACTACAAAAAGGCCAAAATCTGTCAATAACATTGGAGATCTTGAAAAAGTTATATAGGTAACTTGATAATAAGAGAAACACAAATAATCTAATCTCTATATGTGTATTTTAATTTAAAATCACTAAAACTTTTTCATAAATTGTGAAAACAATACCACCACTGAAAAATAATCTTCCTAACCTTGGAGTGGCACCTTTCCAAAATGCTTTCAAACCTTCTTCTTTGAAAATGGTGGTGAAACAATTCAAAGTAGAACTATATTTACTACCTGCCTCCATCGATTGCATTCTTGTTTTAACGGTATCAATAGGCATCGTGGTATAAACGGTAACAATCCCAGCAAATGCACCCACGATGAAAGTTAAACCTGAACTTAATGGTTGACTAGCGGGTGTATTTGAAGCATTTTGAATAGCTGTTTTAATTTGATTATAACAACCTAATCTAACAGCTTGATTAGCTGCTTGACGCATAGCAACTGGTAGAAAACCAGCATATAATCCACTGATACCTAAATCTTTAACGACTCTAACAGAGGCAAATGAAACGTTTTGATATTTCGGAGTCTTAGATGCTTTATCGTCAATAATAACGGTTTTGATAGCTTCAAATGGTGTCACTGCAACAACAGATTCCAATAATCCGGCACCTAACCCTGCTATAACACCTCTTGGACCACTTAGTTTCCCATCTTTGTCAGCTAACAATTTTTTAATGGCATCAAACCCTAAGAATCTTGCAGATGCTTTAACCGTATTACCAACGACAAAGGCAGGACAACCTGCATAAACTGAAGAGATCCCTTGTGTTCTAGCGGAGTTGTAAATTAACACTAATGGGTTTCTAGATGCTTTGGAATTGTTGTCTATTAATTGTAATCTAGTTTTAGCGAATTCAAATGGATACTGTGATGGTCTCTTGTTAGTAATTGGGTATTGATGTGCTTATGTGATCTTACTTACCGTTGCACAACCTTCAACGGCCCCTGCGATACCACCAGCAACAAATGATTTGAAAGGGTCGACTTTCTAAAGATGTAAAAAGTTAGTATTTGGATCTTGGTGAGTGGTTCGTGATTTGACACCTTCTTAATATAGTGTGATGAGTGTTAGACATACTTTTTTTCCTGAATTTTGAGTTTTGTCGCTCATTTTTTGTGGTTTCTATTTATTAATGAAGTGATTGAGATGCAAATAATGAATATTGAGGAAGCTTGAAAGACCGAGTAACTTTTGCAAGTCAATGTTTTAGTTAGCACTTATCTCGCGAGATCCAAAAGAATATGAATCATCAAAAACTCGCGAAATATTTTTCACAATATTAGTAGAAAAAGATAAAGAACACATACACAAGCTTATAAAAACACAAATAGCACGAAGAAACCATGAAGGAATACACTGCCAACGAGAAATATGTTCTTATACGTCGCTTTAAACAACAACGTGAGTAGCTTAAGCACAATGAAGTATGAAAAAAACTAACGAAATTATAGAGAATGAAAGAAGAAACAACTTGAATTCAGAAATGCAGAAAATGTCACAATTACTGGTCTCTAAAATCAAAAGAAGACTCAATTTAGTTCCAAAGAAATTTACCTCCTTAACTATCAAAGACGTTTTGAATATTGAACGAGAGGAAAAAATCAAAATATTCCAATTGATTAAACAAGTTGAACGTTTACACCAAAAGAACGAAGAAATGGACGGTGATGAGAAGATATATAGAGACATGGAAAGGATTAGAACGCATAGAAAACAAAGCATTGCTGCCACACATAAGGGAAACTGAATATAAAAATAACGGAAATTTTTAATGGCTATTTATTATACTTATTTGTTTACATTTCCGAAACAGGAAGGGTTTTGTAGCCCGTATGATAGACTATAGTCCCGCAAATGACCCAATCATTCAGTCCCAATTAAAGAACCCCACTTCTCTCAGACTCTCGCAAGTCTTTCGGGAAAATTTAGTGGGAGTTTGGGGACTTTTGTCTGTCATAATTAGTCGGTCAAAATGAAAAAAGCCTAAAAACTGAAAAATATTTGATGTGATAAATTTTTTTATAGGACTTATACCCTCATTATATAGTATATTCCTTCTTCATTTCGTTTTAGTTATTTTCATTTTAGTTACCTCATTTCACATTTTATACTTCATCAGATTTTTTACAACCATGTCTTCTTCTAAAATAAACAGCATATCAAATTTATCATCAGTGATAAATAATACAAAAGTACATACAGACGATTCAACTCCATTCGAAGCAAAAGCTTCGTTGGATAAATCTTCACCTGAATATATCATTAAGACCGGCCTTGCCGGGGGGTTGGCTGGCTCAACGGCAAAGACCTTAATTGCTCCACTAGATCGTATCAAGATCCTATTTCAAACTTCAAACCCTCTATATAGACAATTCTCAGGTTCATTTTATGGGTTATTCAAAGCAGGTAATCAAATCTTACATAACGATGGTATAATCGGATTCTTTCAAGGTCATTCCGCAACATTGATTAGAATATTTCCTTATGCTGCTATCAAATTTGTTGCTTATGAACAAGTTCGTAGAGTTTTGATTCCTCATGATGGATATGAAACCTCAGTAAGAAGACTATTATCAGGTTCAATAGCTGGGCTATGTTCTGTGTTCTTAACTTATCCTTTGGATTTAATTAGAGTAAGATTAGCATTTGAAACTAAAAAATTTGAAAAACATTACATGCATATTCATCATAAAGATCATTTCCATAATTTAAGACAAGGAAGATTAATCACAATCATAAAGGATATTTATAAGGAAAATCCAATTATTCATGAAAAATTCGTTTGGATTAATTTCTGTAAAAGAAATCTACCACAAAGATTGACAAGTTTATCTAATTTTTATAGAGGCTTCATACCAACAATAATGGGAATGGTTCCATACGCAGGAGTTTCATTTTGGACTCACGATTTTATCCATGATGTACTCAGACTGCCTTTATTGAAAGACTATACTGTTGATCAACTAGCAGCACCAAGATTAAGATCAAGTGGATCAACATACACAGACAGGGCACCATTAACTACATGGGCTCAATTATTAGCAGGTGGTATAGCTGGGATGTTTAGTCAAACTGCCGCATATCCATTTGAAGTCATACGGAGAAGAATGCAAGTTGGTGGTGTTAACAATGGTGAGTTTATAAGTATTGGATCAATGACAAGACAGATTTGGAAAGAAAGAGGTGTTAAGGGATTTTACGTTGGGTTAAGCATTGGGTATATCAAAGTGATTCCAATGGTTGCTTGCTCTTTCTATGTTTATGAAAGATCTAAATATTATTTGGGAATATAGATGTGTGAATTTTTATAATGAATTTATTGAATTATGTTTATGAGATTTAACCTATTTAACGATAGAAATTATTTATTATATGAAATTAAAAAAAAAAAAAAAACATGTAACATGAATCTGTACCAAAATTAATGTAGAGTTATTTATTTTAATTAAATGATTAGAATTAGTAGTTATACAAAATTATATTATATTATATGCATTTTTTTTTTTGATGAGAGTTTTTAGGCTTGCTCTCTTTCTTGAGGTGTAAAGATCTTTTCTAAAGCTCCAATACCTTTAATAGATTCAAATAAATCTTTTTTTACTAAATGTGATGAGATTTTAGCTTCTGAAAAATTTTGTTTTAATGTTTTTGTTATTTGAATAACTCCAATACTCTCGATAGTTGTTAAAACTTCTAAAAATTCACCTTTCTTTAAAATACCTATCAATGAATCAATTTTACCGTTTTTCAAATAAAATTCATAAAAATCATTGATGTTAAATCCATTTGAACTTTTGACATTAAGTGATCTGTTATGAATTTCAGACTTAATTAATAAACAAATTATATGTTTTTGTAAAAAATTTAGATTTTTCAATTTTGTTGATTGATTTTGATTGAATACATTATTACAAACTTTTGAAATATGATTTATCTTAATTAATGGAGCTTTGAAATCATATTTGAAATCAATATTGTTATTGAAAACGTTATTCCCTCTAATTTCCTTTTCAACTAACTCAATTGATCTTCTACAAATATCAAATGCCCTTCTCAAATCACCAGTATTTGAGGAAGATTTCTTTGATGCTAATTTGATTGCAGCTGGATGAATCAATGAAACTTGATCATTCAATATAGATAACCTTGATTTTATAATATTTTCAATTTGATTAGAATCATAAGGTAAAAATGCTAATGTGTTTGGGTTCAATCCATTAATTTTCAATCTTGGTAATAATCTATCAACCATGTCTAAAGCATTTGAAATCCCAACAAGAGTCATTTTAGTTTCTTTATAAATAACCCATGAAAATATTTCAAATAAAATTTGCTGATTTGATGTGATTAATTTATCTAATTCATCTAATATGATAATATCCATATCTGATTCTTGTTTGTTTGATAAAGTAGATAACAACTTTTCCTTGGATTCAATAATAGTAGTTTTATTCTTTGTTAACGTTTGATAGATTTCTTGATAAATATTGCTAGCCTTTGAAACAGTCATACAATTGATGTAAGTGTACCTCAGTCTATAGTCCATTCCATTGATTTCTACAATTTGACATGGAGTTGTTGAGTCTAAATCAATCAATTGACCTAATGTTAATTTAGTTTGTGCAGTTTTGCCAGTTCCTGGCGGTCCACTGATATATAATGAACTTGATGAACCTTTGATTATATTTTGTAAAAAAAAATCATTCAATGCTTTACCTTCTTCTAATCTTTCAGGTAAAGTGTTGCTATATTCGAAGTTATAACTTCTCTGGAAAATATTTTTAGCTCTTGTGAAAATTGACTGTTGTTTCGCAAATGGATTAATGTTTTCTTTATCTTCATCTTCTTGGAAGATCGGTTGTGATGGTTTTGTGTGAATTGATAAAGCTGATTTAGTTTCGGGTTTAACTGGTGTTGTTGGTGGTGAAATCAATGAAGATGAGAAATCTAGTTTTTTAGAAACTGGATCTGAAATAGTATTGGATTGAACTAATTCAGATAATGTTGGTCTGATAATTTTAGATGGTGTTACAGGTGGTGAAACTAAACCAGTAGCTTCAAAGTGCAATTCATCATTAGTGAAAATTCTTTTTTTCTTCGAAGGTGATTCACTTATATCTTCAGTTCTTTCTTCATTTTGTCTCTTCGTTGCAGACCTGGTCCTTCTTTTAGATCTTGTTTTAGGTGTTGATGAGGGCTCAGGAACCAATTGCTTTTGTAAATCTAATAAAGCTTGAGGTAATTCTTTTTTGATTTGTACATCTTGATTGGTGTTTGAATCTGATGCTGATGATAGATCTGATGGGGTTGATTGGTTGAGATCTTGTTCTTGTTTGATAATGAATGGACTATTGTTCATTTTTTGTCCAGGAAAAACGCAATGTGTGAGATTCATGATGAATTTGAACATGCAAAATTGAGTATACGATTTGTTTTAAAGGGAACTTGAGATTTTATTTATAAAAGAATAAACTTTTCAATTAATCAAAAACGCATATAATTGGATTTCCAAAATAGGATAAATTTTTTTTTTTCTTTAACGCGTTTTTTGGCGTTTTCAATTTTCGCGTCTACAAATTACCCGATTTGGATATCACATCACGTGAGTTTATCATTGAGCTAAAAGAATTAGATAAAGGGTAGTTTGAAGGGGTGTAGTGGTTCTCTGTTGAAGT
>PPNJ02000057.1:0-36108 GCA_003707215.2 Phaffomyces thermotolerans | reverse complement strand
GAAATTTAGTTTTCCATGATAATAAAGTCTTCTTCTTGGATTTTGGAAGCTCACAAATAGTACAAGAACCTGATTTAATTGAAAAATTTGTTAAAGAAGATCAGAACAGACTTCAATACTTGCTTGGAAATCCATATGATAAAGAAAAGTGAGAAACACAAAAGTAATGGAATTATTGCTAGATAATTTAAGTATAATGAAAATATTACTTTTATGGGTATCTTAATTTCAACATTATGTATCATGTAGTCAAATCTAGTTTGAAATGATTTATATATTGAATCTTTTGCTTAGTTCACCTAATACTCTTTCAAGTTGCAAGAAGATAAACTATCCAGGTGTCAGATCTCAAAACTACATTCAATAAACATGTGAGTATAAAGTTAAAAGATGAAAGAGATGAAATTGAAAACTACATAACTTCACAAGTATTAGAATTATTAGAAAAAACAATCCGAATACCAAAAATGAAAAGCGACTACAATTTTTTTCAATATATATTTTATTGTGCTTCACTAACAAACATTAATATTATTAATCCAAAAAAATCGCATGTCATTGCTCATTGAAGTCTATAAGTTGATACTGCGGGTAGGTTTGTTACCTAAAGCCATTAAACTGTTACCGCTTATCTCCATGTTGACATTTCTGATTGGATGGAGTTGGTTATTGTTCCTACCAAATGATGGTCAGTATAGAGGAACTTATATCAGTGAAAACGCATTGATGCCATCACAGGCGTATAGTTATTTCAGAGAAAGTGAATGGAATTTATTAAGAGGGTATAGAAGACAAATTGATGAGATGGAACCAGAAAATATTGTCAATAATTTAAGTGAAATGAGTGATTGGTTTATTGATATCGGATTCAAAGTAGAGCTACAAGAAACTGAATTTAATACAACCAATTTATTCGCAGTTTGGCATTCTCCTAAATCAGATGGTACCGAAGCGATGGTTTTAGCAGCTCCTTATTTCCAAAGTGATGACTTATATAACGTTGGTGGATTAAGTTTATTATTTTCATTGTCGAGATATTTCAAACGTTGGCCAATATGGTCAAAGAGCTTAATCTTTGTTATACCTCATGATCCAGGTGTTTCGTTAAGGTCTTGGGTCAATGAGTATCATAGCTCTCTGGAAAATTATGTTGGATCAATTGAAAGTGCTATCGTTTTGGATTATCCATTTAATGATGAAAATTTTGAGTATATTGAACTTTACTATGAAGGTTTAAATGGTCAATTACCTAATTTAGATCTAGTTAACACTGCAGTATTCATCACTGAACATGAAGGACCAAAAGTTAATTTGCAAAATATTCCAAAAGAAGAAATGGGTGTCAACAATTATTGGTCAAGATTAAAAATTTTACTATTAGGTATTAAAAATTTATCATTATCAGGTATTAATAGGTTCAAAGGGCAAGAAGCTTTTAGTGGCTGGAAAGTTCAGGCGTTAACTTTGAAAGCTGTGAAAATAACTAATGGAGGACCAAGTTATGATATAACTACATTTGGTAGAATTATAGAAGCTATATTCAGAAGTGTCAATAATTTATTAGAAAAATTCCATCAAAGTTTTTTCTTTTTTTTCATGTTACAACCCAGAAATTTTATATCAATTGGTACCTATTTACCAATTGGTGGATTAATTTTAGCATCAATATTATTAAGTATTGCAGATAATGTACTAAATGAACTAAATGGTAAAAAATTGTCAGTTATGATAGACCATTTAAAGGAAGTATCTATTTTATTGATTTCATCAATAATTTTAAGTTTTGTTTTATTTGAAATAGGTGTTTATTTCAAAACTGAATTAAGCGTTTTCATATTTATAGCTGGATCAATAATATTAATAATTTTATCAAATGTTGTTGAAATTAAATCAACTAGAGAACTTAAAACTTTGATAAGGACATTAGGTTTAAGTTTTATATTTTTGAATTTTGCAAGTTTATTGACTCTAAATTTTTCACTAACATTTATTTTAAGTTCATTAAGCTACTTGAATACATTCATCAAAAATAACAGAAAAGTTAATTCAATGATTTTATTATTAACTAATCCCTTCATTCAACTATCAATTCTATCACAATTTCATTTGATTGATGATAGTGTTTCGGTTTTTGGGATTTTTGAAAGTTTGATAAATTCATGGTCAAATTTTGGTAATCATACCTGGTTAATTATAACGATTGGGTATTTCCCAGGCTGGTTATTATTATGTTATAGTAATATTTTAAGTTATGAAGATGAAGAAATAGCAAAAAAGATTAAATAAATTGATCATACGTTCCATATGTGTGTATAAAAGAACAGATATATATTGCACAAATAAATAAGTAATATTAAGAAAATAGTAGTATACCATCAATAAGGAATATTTAAGACAGAATAAATTCAACGCCAATTCAATCAGAATATTTTTGGAAAAATTCTTGATGAAATTTAGCCCAATCATTAATCCATTCTTCACCTTCTGGTAAAAAAGTTGTTCTTAAATGGAAAGTTCCTTCTTTTTGACCAAATCCAGATCCAGGAACGACACAAATACCTGTATTTTCCAACAATTCCAAACAATAAAATTCATCAGGTTTTAAACCTTTATCAATAGCAGTTTCAATTATGTTTGAATTCAATTCTAAAGTAGGATAAATATACATTGCACCTTGTGGTTTGTGACAAGAAATATTGTCTAGTTTATTGAAAGCTTCAACTAATAAATCAGCTTTGGATTGATAGCTCTGATGAATGTGTGTTCTCTCCTGTTGATCTAGTTCAAATGACTCATCGCCTAATTTAGGTGGATTTGTCATTAATTCAACTAACGCTTGGCCTGTTATAACGGGACATAATTGAATTGAGGCAATTTTAGTGAATAAATCGTAGATTTCTTGATTAAAATTGTATAATTCCATGTATCCTGCTCTTTGGCCACATTCACCAGAAACACCTTTTGAAGTTGAATGTAATGAACACAATTGAACGTTTTCATAAAAATCTGATTTTTTCTGTAAATGAATTAAAACTTTTCTAAAAGAATGAAATTCTCCAGAATAAATGTTTTCTTGATAAACTTCATCAGCAATGACGATTAAACCATATTTGGCAGCGACGTTTAGAACTGATTCGATTTCTTCGTATTTCAAAACTGAACCTGTGGGGTTACCTGGATTGATAACAACTAAAATTTTTGGTCTGATGTCTAAAGTTTGGGCAGATTTAATTAGGTTTTCAACCTCTTCAATATTGATTGACCAATTATCTTCTTCATTTAAATAATATGGAATTGTGGTAGCATCAACTAATGGTAATTCAGCAGTGTATAGAGGATATTGAGGAATTGGAATTAAGACACCATCTTTTGGTGAACCTGATAAGATGACTTTGAATATGTTTTTAACAGCATCTGAAGCACCAGTTGTTAGATAGATATGATTTGGATCAGGTTGAACTATAGTATCATCTCTTTCTGCAATGAATTTTGAAACTTGTTTTCTAATGTATGGGACACCTAAAGATTGAGAATATGCACCAACAGAGCCAATTTCATTTAATAAAGTTTTGGCTCTTTCTAAGACGTCATTCGGGTATAAACCATCAACTTTTAACAGGTTTGGATTTTGTAAAATTGATAAAACAGATCTATAAAAAGTTAAAGGTTTTTGATTTAATTGTTGTGGGTTACCAATGTTAGCAGAGATAATCTTTTTGAAAGGTAAGGAATCTGGATCATTTGATAGCTGTTCACGTAACTGTTCGGCCCTTGTTGGAATTAAACCTCTGACTGCGTATTGAGTTATAACGACTCTTTGATTGATGTCTTGAGTGGTTAATTTGGGTTGTAATTTGGTATGATTAAAACGTTTGAAAATCATTTTAAGTTGATTTGAAGATTGTGAAAATGTCATAAGTTGGGATGAATGGGATTATAAATACTAATAATAATAATTTGAAGTGAAAAGATCGAACGAGGACATACGGTTAATGGATAAAGTGAAAAATTTACCAAATTTTCCCCGGAGATTTAAGTATGACAAGTATTACATCAGAGAATTATAACTAATTTGGCCAGTCTTAACGGGAAAGTGAGCACTTTTGGGAGTATTTTTAGTGGTGTTGATGTTGTATGCGCAGTTTTTTAGTGGACTGTATGTTTTAGGTGTAAGAAATAAGTCACAATTATGAGTAATTTGAGTATCCACTGGTACTGATCTTAACTCCTATCATGCTGTTTCTGGGTGTATGGATGTTCAGCCAGTAATGACCAAGTGTAGATACTAAATAGGGGGACTGATGTAGACAACCAGTAGACACCAATGATAGTAGTGGTAGATATCGTATACTGCTCTCTCTCTATCGATTCAGTAGATGAATATGAAAGTATGAAATATTTTTATTGGTATAGTTATAAAAGTAGATCAGAAAAGAGGTACATGGAGCAACGGATAGAGATGACATCCTGATGAAAGTATTTCAATTGAAAGAGCAGGTGACACTCAATAAAGTGATACATCATAAGATCAATCAATGGTATATATATTGTTCAGTTCGAACTTGATGTGTTTTTTAGTATGTTTGGATGTCGGAAAACTGCTGCTCTTTTTGATCTGATTTCCGGGTAACTTCAGGCTTCATTGTTGATTTTATTGATTTTGCCCTTTTAAATAAATATTACAATCTGTATTTACTTCTAATTCATCACGCAAATCATGTCTGATTTACCTAAATCAAACGATTTGGCAACCACTTGGTCGTTTGTGGAACCTGGTTTGCAATTAATCATTGGTGGCTCAAATGATAACACTGGTGTAACTCCTCAGATGTACATGAACGTTTATAGTGCAATTTATAACTATTGTGTTAATAAATCAAGAACCCCACAGAACTTATCTTCATCAAATGCTTCCTCTCAATCGTCTTTATTGGTTGGTGCTGAAATTTATAAAAAGTTGAAAGAATATTTACAAACATACGTTGAATCTTTAAATAAACAGCAAAATGAATCTTTTTTAGAATTTTATGTCAAACGCTGGACAAGATACACTGTTGGTGCTGGTTATTTGAATCATGTCTTTGATTACATGAACAGATATTGGGTACAAAAGGAAAGAAGTGATGGTAGAAGAGATATCTTTGACGTTAATACGTTGGCTCTATTAACTTGGAGAGATGTTATGTTTATGCCAAATTTTGAAGTTTTAATCAAAGAAATTTTGGAACAAATCAAATTGCAAAGAGATAACCAAGTCGATGATACAAGACTTTTTTCAGTTGCGATTAAATCATTTGTTTCCTTGGGTATTGATGTTCAAGATTTGAAAAAACCAAATTTAAACATCTATATAAATTATTTTGAAACTCCATTTTTGGAAGCAACAAGACAATTTTATACAGCTGAATCAACTGAATATCTGAACTCTCATAATGTTGTCGACTATATGAGAAAAGCCGAACAAAGAATCCATGAAGAAGAAAGTAGAGCTGCCTTGTATTTAGATGAGCATTCCAAATTACCTTTAACTGATACTTTGAATGAAGTTTTAATTGTTAATCATTGTGATGTCATGTACAATGAATTTTATAATTTGCTAGATCAAAATCATATTGAACATATTTTTAAAATGTTCAATCTATTGAATAGAGTTCCATCAACTTTATTACCATTATCAAAGAATTTTACTCAATATATTGAAATTCAAGGTTTAAAAGCTGTTGAAAACTTACAAAATGATTTACAGCAACAACATGAATTAAATCCATTAAATTCAAATAAACCATTAAATATTGATCCAAAATTATATATCAAAACTTTAATTCAAGTTTATCATAATTATCAGAAAATTGTTGCTGAAGCATTTCAAGATCATCCAACTTTTGTTAAAGCTTTAGACAATGCATGTCGTTCTTATATCAATTTCAATTCTATTGCTAAAAATCACACTGGTAAAAATTCAGCAACTATAACTTCATCAAAGACTCCAGATTTATTAGCTAAATATAGTGATAATCTACTAAGAAAAAATAAAGATTCTGATGCAACAAGTGATATGAGTGTTGATGATATAATGATTATTTTCAAATTTTTGACTGATAAGGATGCCTTTGAAACTCATTATAGAAGATTATTAGCTAAAAGATTAATTCATGGAACTTCATCAAGTGATGAAGCTGAAGAAACAATAATTCAAAGATTACAAACTGAAAACTCTTTAGAGTATACTTCAAAAATTACCAAAATGTTTCAAGATATAAGAGCATCAAATGAATTAAAATTATTATTCAAAGAAGAGACTTTAAAAACTAAAAATAATGAAATAATTCCTGATTTCGAACCATTCATTCTGACAGAAACAATGTGGCCTTTCAATCATACCAAAAATTCATTTCAATTACCTATGGATCTAATTCCAACTTTCAATAAGTTAGAAGAAATTTATTCAAAAAAACATAATGGTAGAATTTTAAAATGGCATTGGTCGTTAAATAGAGGTGAAATCAAAGCAAATTTACAAAAAAATTTTACATTTCAAATGACTATATATCAGATGTCGATAATTTTACCATTCAATGAGAATAATGTTTACTCAATAAATGAATTAATTGAATTAACAGGACTAGAACATCAAACTATTTTGAATTCAATTTCACCAATGATTAAATATAAACTATTAATTCCGTCATCAACTAATTTAAATGATAAAGAAACAAAATTATCATTAGTTACAGAATTCAAATCTAAAAGATTAAAAATTAATTTCACAACAGGTGTTAAAACAACAGATTCAAAACAAGATCAAATTGATACAGAAAAGGAGATTAGTGAAGATCGTAGAAATTATTTGAAAGCTTGTATTGTTAGAATCATGAAGGCTAGAAAATCATTAGCTCATAATCTACTAATCAATGAAGTTGTTCAACAATCTCATCAAAGATTTACTGCTAAAATGCCAGATATCAAAAAATGTGTTGACGAGTTAGTTAATTTAGAATATTTGAAAAGAAATGAAGATCAAACTTATGATTATTTAGCATGAAATGAATAAAATAATGAAAATAAATAAAGTAAAAGTGTATAATGTAATTGTTCATTTTCAATGGTTTAATACGTTTAATAGTTAATAGTTATCTGTTTTATATATTAGGTTATGCGGCCCGTGGTATATTATTGGCACATAACAACTTTCAAGTAGATTTCTTTCATTTTATTGAATATATATTAATATATATCACCACATATCATAAAGATCTAAGCTTATGCGATAAATAACTTCGATAAAAAGAAGCACAGGCCAATACAAATACATCTAAATAAGTCAATTAAATCAACCAATAATAACAAATATAACTTCTGGTAATACTAAATGAAACTACTTATATTCTCATTCTTATTGTTCACTCTAATTAGCGCCAATACGGAATCTATTTTCTATATTCCTCCATTTACACATATTCCTGAATCAGAATCGTCACCGTATTCAGTAATCTCATTGATTCCAACAATCAACATAAATTCAATCTTGGAATTAAATACTACAGGTTTATCATTTTTAAAAATTGAAGAATTTGATAAAGGTAAAGGATATAATGCTAAAATCAGCTGGAGTGCCCTTGATCCAATTGATATTAAGTTCAATATGATATCTTATAAGGAGAATTACTATTTGAGGTTGGAAGTTGATAACTTGTACGAAATTAAGTCAATTCCAATGATGTGTTTGATTGAAGATTTGGTGGGTGGTGTTGTGCCTAGAAGTCTACTAGGTGTGGTAAGTGTGATTGGCTTCACTGCTGTAAGTGGTGTTTTCATAGGGGAAATGGTTTATAGATGGTTATCATGATTAGTATATATATCTAAAATTTTACAATGGTGATGAAATAAGAGGAGTTCCAATGTTTAAATATCTTGAACTATTAGTGTTACTCGAGTCTGTTGTGTGATAATACTGACATTTGAAATAAAGATATTTTATATGTGAATCTATATACGGTACTACTATCTGGACTTATTACGTAATAATTATGTAATAACTGTGGAGACATTTCCGAGGGTACTAACTTTTCTCTACGTCATTCCCCTCGGAATATTTCTGACTCATTTTGAAATTTTCACCTTTTATGAGTAATAAAAGAAAAAAAAAATTGATTATCAGTAAAAAAAAATTTTCAGATTTTACTCTTTTAAAGTTATATTTATTAGATTTTTTATATAAAGATGTGTCCTTGTGAAAACGAAAAAGAAGCTGCTTCAGCTGCTGCTCCAGCCACTGCGAACGATTACAAAAAAGTCAGCGAAGAAGCTCCAATCAAAGTCAATCCATATGCTCCACATCCAGCTGATTATTTATCAAACGTTTCAAACTTCCAACTTATTGAATCAACTTTAAGAGAAGGTGAACAATTTGCAAACGCTTTCTTCACAACTGAAAAAAAAATCGAAATTGCTAGGGCTTTAGATGATTTTGGTGTTGATTATATCGAATTAACTTCCCCTGTTGCTTCTGAACAATCAAGAAAAGATTGTGAAGCTATTTGTAAATTAGGTTTAAAAGCCAAAATCTTAACCCATATCAGATGTCATATGGATGATGCTAGAGTCGCTGTTGAAACCGGTGTTGATGGTGTTGATGTCGTTATTGGTACTTCCCAATTCTTGAGACAATATTCTCATGGTAAAGATATGAATTATATTGCTAAATCCGCGATTGAAGTCATCGAATTCGTTAAATCAAAAGGTATTGAAATTAGATTCTCAACTGAAGATTCTTTCAGATCTGATATCGTTGATTTATTGAACATATATAGAACTGTTGATAAAATTGGTGTTAATAGAGTTGGTATTGCTGATACCGTTGGTGGTGCTAATCCAAGACAAGTTTATGATTTAATCAGAACCGTTAAATCTGTTGTTTCTTGTGACATTGAAGTCCATTTACATAACGATACAGGTTGTGCTATTGCCAATGCTTATACTGCTTTAGAAGCTGGTGCCAGATTGATTGATGTTTCAGTTTTAGGTATTGGTGAAAGAAATGGTATTACTGCTTTAGGTGGTTTAATGGCAAGAATGATTGCTGCTGATAGAGATTATGTTTTATCTAAATATAAATTACATAAATTAAGAGATTTAGAAAATTTAGTTGCTGAAGCCGTTCAAGTTAATATTCCATTCAATAACCCAATTACTGGTTTCTGTGCTTTCACTCATAAAGCTGGTATTCATGCTAAAGCTATCTTAGCTAATCCATCTACTTATGAAATTTTAAACCCATCGGATTTTGGTTTAAAAAGATATATACATTTTGCAAACAGATTAACTGGTTGGAATGCTATTAAATCAAGAGTTGATCAATTGAATTTACAGTTAACCGATGATCAAGTTAAAGATGTTACTGCTAAAATCAAAAAATTAGGTGATGTCAGACAATTATCAATTGATGATGTTGATTCAATAATTAGAGATTTCCATGCTACTGTTGCAACTCCATTGTTGCAAACTTCTGAAACTACTTCAAACCCAGAAAATCTTTCAATTGATGGCCCTGATGCTAAAAAACAAAAAGTTTAAAAAAACATTATTAATAAAGAATTCTTATAACAATTTCATCAATCTTTTGTAACTATTATCTAAAGTATTAAGTATTATCTTTGCATTTTATTATGATTCTTCTGTATATAATAGAATTAATAATAGGTATTTTTTACAAACTTACAAGTGACAATATGCATATATAGTTATGGAAGGCTTTTGACAGGTTCTTAAATCGACAATAATAGCATAAGGTATTTCAAGAGTGAAAAAAGACTTGACGCAGTTGTGACAGAACAGGAAGAGTTGTCTTTTTTTGGTCAATTCCTGTTCTTTTAAACTGACATCTTCTCTTCCTAAAAATGACACACTGAAACTTACAATAATGCAATTGATTTCAATTTTGAAAACCTCAATTTCTTATTGTTAATGTTTTGATAGATGTAACTTCTAGGTCGTCATCTCGTAATCATAACTTTTGTATTATATATACTCTTATTAACGTGACTTTATTCAAATTATTTCAAAAAAAATACAGACTAGTTGTTACTTGTTCTTATCCAGTGTGTGTTATTCTTTGTATATATACTTGCCATCATCTCTAGCACCAATTTCCTAAGTTGTCTAGGTAGATCTCATAGAAGAAAAATGATTTTTAATAGTAAAAAAGAAATGGCTAAAAATATGGCCAAAATTTGGAATACCAGGGTCAATGAAGTAAGTATGCCCCTTCTACTTTCCAATAGATCCATTACTAACTCAACCAGAAAGGCTTTCTTCAATGCTTCTGAAATAACAAACAATTTGTCAAATCTAATACCATTAGGAGTTTTATTCTTGACAAACACACCAAAACAACCGTCACCTTCAATTGAGGCCCCAGATAAGTGGAGATGGTTTGATCCTCCGTATAATGAATCAAATGTGCCGCTAATATCAAACAACTCTTTGAAAGAACAGACTTTCATTCAATTAATATCAGATCTATCTTATTTAATTAATGATAATCGTATTAAAATAACATTTAAATCAGTTGGTCAAATAACTGCTCTCAGAATTTACTTTGTACCCAATGATGTTGAAGGGAATAGACATATAGAATTCATAAGAACTTCATTGAAGGATAGTCATACTCCAAGATGGCACACTGTAAGATTTAGAGCAATAATGGGGAAGTTATTAACAGTATTAGATTATTCAAAAGAGAGTTGGGAGTTCATTAACTTCAAATCTGGACTGATTTTCAACGCACTGAAAGAATATGAAGTGTTTAATAATAGAAATTTGGGTAAAATGGTTTATTATAGAGAAGATTCAGATAATGATTTAAATTATCATATCGTAAGGTTATTGAATAACAAACCATTCAAATATGATCCAACCCACTTGAATAAAATATTGTCTTTAGAAGAAAAATTGACATTAATTTATGATTCAGTTGAATTTGGCAAAACTCATCAAAAATATTTCAGTCAAGTTTCAAACTTAAATGGTTTGAAGTCGACTCTTCATAACTATCAAATTGAATCAATCTCTAAAATGATTTATAAAGAATCTAATACTTCTAAATCACTGATTCCAAATCTATTCAAAATATCAAATAAATTAAATAAACATTATCACTATTATTTCAATTCAAATGATCTTTCATTCCAAATTTTCCCTGAATATTATGAATCTGTTAAAGGTGGTATATTAGCTGAAAATATGGGATTAGGTAAAACTTTAATCTGCTTGTCATTAATTCTTTACACCAAATTTGAAATCACTGAGATTCCTCAAGAATTTATAATGAAAAACATAACTGATCATAAAGTTGTTTCATTAAATGATCAATGTGTTAGAATGATTAATAAGAATTCATTTCCTTGGAAAAGTTATGTTGATCAATTACCAAAAACTTGTATCGAGAAATTAGAAAATTGTCCAGGGTTTTTCTATTATAAGAATTACCAAGATCCACAATTGGAAATAAGGAAATTGAATTCAAGATCTGGTTTCTTAATAAGAGAAGAAAAATTGTTCTTATCAAGCTCAACTTTAATAGTCATTCCTGATGATTTATTCAATCAATGGATCAATGAGATTGAGAAACATTTACTGACTGAGGCTTTAAACCTTTTAAAATTAGATTCAATGAATTCTAAAATCCCTAAAGCTTCAAAATTAATTAAATTTGATTTAATCTTAATAAAACAAAGTGTTTTTGTTAAAGAAAAATCAGCAAATTCAGAATTAATTAAAATTTATTGGAAAAGATTAATTATAGATGAAGGTCATAGCGTGAACCAGAGATCCTCAAAGTTAATCGAATTTGCTAAACATTTGAAAATTGAAAGAAAATGGATCGTTTCAGGTACACCAACTTCTGGGTTGACAAGATTACATATGAATGAAAATGATAAATCTAAAACTCATTTAATTAAAAGATCATTTGACGCTAAAGTGGATTTAAATAAACTAGGTTATTTGATCTCAAATTTTTTCACTATTAAACCATTTTCAATTAATAGTGAATATTGGAATAATTATTTCATGAAGCCATTAATCAAAGGATCATTGTTCTCTAGTGAATCTTTAACTGAACTACTAAATTTATTATTAGTTAGACATACAATAAAACAAATTGAATCTGATGTTAAGTTACCTCCACTATATCATAAACCAGTTTTTTTAACACCCTCTTATTATAACAAAGTCTCACTAAATTTATTTAACGCATTATTAGCTTTGAATGCAATTAGTTCAGAAAGAGATGGTAAGGATTATATGTTCCACTCTGCTAATAAACTGGAATTAAGAAAGTTGGTGACCAATTTACAAAGGTCCACTTTTTACTGGACAGGATTTTCAATTAATGAGTTGAAAGAATTGATTGAATTTTGTAAAATTTGTCTTGATAAAAAAAACGAGCTTGATGAAAATTATTTCCAAGATTCAGATAGATCGTTATTGAAAGATTGTGTCAACTACTGTAATTTAGCATTAAATGATAAAACATGGAGAATTGTCTCCAATATTCATGAGATGGTTTATTCCATTGATGATAATTTAAATGAAGCTTATGTTAACAGTTACTCAATAACCCAAAACAAAGATGTTACTATAATAGGTGCCCCACAACTATATTCATTGCAAAACTTTTTTTATAAGAATAGATTCATCTCACAAGATTCATTAAATTCAAAAATTAAAATATCAAGTGATGAATTTTGGAGTAATTATTGGAAAAATTTGAGTAAACTAGAGAACGTTAAAAAAGTTGGTAAATCAATAGATTTTAAAGAAATCAATAAAGAAATAGATAAATTAAGTAGGTTGAAAACTCCATCTGAAACAAATAGTAAAAATGATAACAAAGTTGAAAAAAACTCAAGACTTTCCAAGATTTTAGGTTCTGCATCATCAAAATTATCATACATGTGTTCAAGATTGTTAGATCATCAGTATAATAACGTTAAAAGTATTGTGTTTTTTGAATTTGAAGACAGTGCTTATTTTTTAACAGAAGCTTTAGATATTTTAGGTATTAACTACCTATTATATTCGACTTCAATTAAACTTAATGAAAGATCTGAAAAAATTAATCAATTCACAACTTTTCAAGATGGTGGTATCACATTAATTATGGATTTGAAATTGGCCTCATATGGGTTAACTATAACTTCGGCAACAAGAGTTTATTTTTTAAATCCTGTTTGGAATAGAGCAATTGAAGCTCAAGCTATTAAAAGAGCTCATAGAATTGGTCAACTGAATGAAGTTCACGTTGAAACATTAGTGCTACAAGGCACTTTAGAAGAAGAGATGTTTAATAGAAGGTTTAATATTGATGAATATGAAGAAAATGAAGATGAAGAAGAAGATATCAATGAAACTAAAACTCCAATTGCAGAAGATTCAAAAATTAGAGATTTTATAACAAAATTTGAGTTTCTTAAAATGATACCTGATGAGGTTCAATATAATGAATTCAAATCAAATGTAATTGATTGCAAAAACAATTTAAATCCTAAAGACTTTGATAAGGATGAATTACTTGAACCTGTTGGTGAAATATCATCAGATTTGAAAGACGTGATTTGGAGTATTCCCATATTCACAAAAAACTCACAATTAAAAATTGTTGAACATGATAATAACTCAAAAAGAAAGACTAATAAGTTTACCAAATTTTTAATAAAAAATAATACTAAATCAGCTAAAGATGTTCAAATAATACCAAATTTCTCAAGTATTACAATCGATAAACAGTTTGATGACCCTAAACAGCAGGATAATGAAGGTGATACGACAGTGGAAGAAGAAACAGAACTGGTTGAAAATACACCTGAATATAAAAATAAAAGAAAAATATTTTATAAATCTATGAATAATGAAAATAATGAAAATAATGAACCAAAACCCAAGAAAAAGAAAGTTACATTTGCATGACTGGTATATATATATACATATATATATGCAAATACAACTAGAGGTTTTATTACTATATACCGTACCTTAATATCATGGAACCATCAACTGATGAAGAAATTAATTTCCCTTCATGTTCATCAACATCAATAACGGTACCTTGATGTCCTGATATTTTCTTCAATAATCCTCCAGAGCTTAAATTCCAACAGGCTATCGTATTGTCTGCAGAACCAGAATATATAACATCATTTCTAATAATTGATCTAATTAATAATTGTTCATCTCCAGATACAGAGCCATCATAAATCTTTGGCTTTATATGATCACCGGGGATTACTTTAGGTTCGTATATTCTGATTGTATTATCATGTGATCTTGATATAAGATTAGAATCATCAACGTCTAGAGAAGTTATCATTTCGTTATGCTTTGTTTCAATTTCAAATATTGGATTATTTGGAAATCTTAAATCCCATGCCCTTATTATTGGTTCTATACCAGTTGCATAGACCAACTTGTTATGAAACGCAACGGTTAATAAAGGATAATCGGTCTTGAATGTATTAATTGGGGTTTTAGAGGATCCATCCCATATTAGCAAATTACCATCATCAGAAACTGATGAAATTAGATTATCATCTTGATCAACTTCATTAACGACTAAATCATGGTCATCATACTTCCTTATTCTTTTCCCAGTGTTTAGATCCCATAATCCAACCGTGGTATCAGCAGATGAAGTGACTAATTGATTGTTATTATTTAGCCATTTTAAAGATGTTATTGGACCTTTATGACCCATAATTACTCCAATATTGGGAGATTCTTCAAAATTGGAAACATGTGGAGGTTTCCATAATAGTATTTTCTTATCTAAGCCACCAGAAGCTATCAGATCACCTTCATTATTGAATTTTGAAGTTAATACAGATCCAGTATGACCTTCTAATTGAAAGCATTGTGATTCAGTCTGAGTATTGGTTAGTGATGTTTTTCTTTTCCAGTAAAAATTGACATGTAGATAGACATACTTCTTGAGAATCAACGTCCTCTATTCTTTGCCTCTTAACTAACGACATCGATAGGAAATGCCACAACAATATAACACTAGATAATTAATTAATAGCTAAAATAATTTTAGTATGGCACTGAAATTTTGGTGTTTGGATGAATCTCCACGAATCAACTTGATTTTTTTTTTTATAAAATTGGGCAAAGGAGAAAAAAAAACCCACTAGTCTTCAATTTTAACACCAATTCAATCAACATTAAAAAAATGTCATTTGCTTTACGTCGTGCTTTAGTCTCAACCCGTACTTTAAGAACCAACGCTGTCAGATCTTACAGTGAAGGTGCCACCGGTGGTACTCGTCCAGCTGGTTCTTCTGATGCTTTCAACAAACGTGAAAAAGCTAACGAAGATTACTACGTTAGACAACATGAAAAAGAACAATTAGCTGCTTTAAAAGAATCCTTAAAACAACAAAAAGACAAATTGAGTGAACTTGAATCTAAAATCGAAAACTTTTCCAAATAGAATGTCAATTGTTGTTTTTCATGTCTAAAAATAATCTTTAACACAATCAATGAAAATAGTCGTCCTCCCTTTTTTTATTCATGTTCTCATAATGATACTTTATTATATGCCTTATATTTTGCAGGAGGTTTACATTTTAAATCTCTAATCAATGGATTTGATATCTTGCTGAATCTTGTATTGGATCGAAGCTAATCCTCAGTTTAATCAATTGAGCTTCAATTGACTAACTACGAGCACTTTAAAGTACTAAAAATTGAAATAAACAAAGAGTATGAATTATTTGGATTCAATTTTCTAATTTTCGTTAATTTTGTTCATTTTACTGTATCGTTTCTTAACAATATAATTCTCAGTAACTCAACTATATTAAATTTAATAGCAATTGGCAATAAAGTAAGTCCTTTAAAACTTCTAAACGTATCAATACTGTACTACTCGGTCCACCTAAAACGAAGTCATAATTTATCAAATCCTTTATCTAAGAAACTCTGCCTAAATTTTGTAAGCCTTTCCACCCTAGCGATCAGAGTCTAGCATATAATTTCCAGTTAATTGTCAGATTTTAGACACTTCAAAAGCCATTCTTGTAAGTTTAGAGTAATAAGATTGTTTTTTCATCTTAAGATTTTCTGTCTTCTTTGTCAATCTCCTTGCATCAAAACTGATATTTTACAGATAATGAATCTATTTAATGATTCTGTGAGCAAAAAGGATAAATTCTTTATTTCATGTTCTAAAACAATCACATTTTGTACAATGTATAGTATATATAGTTCCAGAACAACTCAAGCTCGAATAAGAAAAAGTATAAATTCCATTAAGAAATTACTTATCTACTTTTTACACAAATACTAATTATACGTTTAAATTATTGGATATATATTAATCACAATCCGCTGAACCAGAAATATAGTATTATAATCAATTTGATTATATACAGGCAGATTTTTCAATTGATTGGCTGTCATAAAACGTTTAGTTTATCTCACTTCCTACAAAATACAACACAATGAAGGCTTTTCATAAATTCAAAAAAAAGGTGGTTTGCAGTGTAAGCAAAATGATCCTCACTGGGTCCAGGAAATAACCTGTTACCTTGTAGCATCTAATTATGAGTTTGCAGTACTAGCAGTACTACAACCACGAAATTGATCAACTAGCAGCCAAATCTTAGA
Source organism: Phaffomyces thermotolerans (assembly GCA_003707215.2). Lineage (NCBI taxonomy): Eukaryota > Fungi > Ascomycota > Saccharomycetes > Phaffomycetales > Phaffomycetaceae > Phaffomyces > Phaffomyces thermotolerans. Next base: position 19,443 of record PPNJ02000057.1, on the reverse strand, counting down.
ATTTAAGGTCGAAATACGATTTTTCAGATAATTTTAAGTGTTGCATTCTTCCATTATTGAACCCATCATGGGGGCCAATAATACTGAACGATATATTGTTGAAACATTATCAGTGATTTGAAGTATCTCAATTGAGTTTATGATGGATGCACGAAAGAAGATAGAATAGCAATCTGCTGTTCTTTGGGGTAAGTTTAAACCTTAATAACCAAAAACAGTAATTTAACTACCTATATACTTATTACTATAACTTTGATCCTTGAACATAAGCCTTCAACTTGCAGCAGGGAAATTAACGATGTGAAACGCTTTAAGAAACGGTGAACACTATGCAGCAGATCATGATTATTAATAGTATATCGATATCAACTAAACTGCACTAACTTTACATTTACTAGTTATGGCTGCTGGCACTACTAGACTCTATTACTAGTTGCGTGGACGACGTTGACGGTGGATGCGTACCAAATAATTCAATATCGAGAATATATGTCAGTGCCTATTTACTCCCCCCAAAATTTCGGCATACCCTATTTAACGAACTATAATTAGGCAGACAAAAAAAATTGCCTATATAGCGAAGTAAATAGGTAGATAAAATAAATTGCCTATTTAGAGACTTCAGTCTTCTGTATATATAAGTATGGCAAAACTTATCTGACAGTGAGAAAACGTAAGTTATATTAGCTAAAATAAGTCAACGACATAGGTCTTAAAGTGTATAACTCAAGAGTGATTAAATGTGACAACATGGAAACCATTTTTTTTCAGATTGGCGATTGTTTTAATTCTTAAACCTCATTTGGTATCTACGACATAAAAGATCATAGATTGAAGAGTCAATAAACATTTTACAATATTGAAATATGAATAGTGTCTTTATTGATTTTAACTAAAAATTATGATTATTGAAATGAAATTAATATGTGAATTCAATTAATTAGATATGGCTTCTTCAGCATGCAGATTAATGTATATTAATTATAGTAATTACTAATGAATCCTGAATAATATTGACATCGATCGACTACGTTTTTCCCGACGGTTTGAAAAATTTATTAATATTTGTTGAAATGAACTAGTAGATCTAGTAGTAACCATGATAGATATATATTGATATTATTATAGATTATAATATATGAAGTATATAGTATAACTAAAAGACGAGGAAAATGGCTCTTATATAGTAGATCAGATGTATGGATATCTTAAGGTATTATAGTTAATACACTGGGTGTGCGTGGATATATGTTACCAACCTGTACTATAAGGTACACCTAGTATTGAGTAGCATGGTATAGCATATCATCACATGGATTATATAATTAGATGATATCTGATGACCTAATATTATCAACAATATTGATAGACAATTTCCAGCACCAGCTAATTATTGTTAATATCGATATATAATAAATATTAATATTATATATATATAATAAATAATATATATATATATAGTAATATTTAATATTCCAATTTTTAACAATTTGATCCACACTACTAGTGCCAACTTTGTCTAAATCATACATGTACCAGATATATGTGGACTATATACAATCTTCTAGACATATTAGGAAAATTTCTAGATAAAACTAACTCAGATGCATAATCTCGCAGCATGTAAATAAACCGGAGTTAATAATATTTATTTATCACTAACAATATTCTTTAAAGTTGTCAATAGTAAGTATTTGTAGATGAAGTGCTAACTAGTATGCTAATTTATACTAGCGTTGAAGTTGGAGGATGATAAGATGTGTAATATTGAAGCCGATATATTCAATTAGCAGACAATAAATAGCTTGAACTCCTGTACTATTTACTGTACGTTGTTTTAGCATATAAAGTTCTCACAGTTTAGCACATATTTGAAATTGTACAAACTTAGAGAATTATTGGTCATATGTTTAGATTTTGGTGAAAAGAAGTTTTCAGAGCTGAAGAAGCTATATTATTAGTGAAATTAGATAAATAAGTGTATTGAAAGTATCAATTAGAAACTTTTAGAGTTAAACGCTCTCAGTATGTTTCATTGATTATTATAGTGTTAGTGAGTTTAAACTGTATGAAGTGAGGAACTAGAACCCGAAAACTTTCTTAGATTACTAATAATATATTGGAGCTTGGAGCTACAAATTGCACTCAGTAACGCTCTTTTACAGATGGCGTTTAATTTCTGTTTACCTTTTTAGAAAAGATAGAAAAAAACAATGATTGTGTGTTGTGCCAGCCACGGACGCAAAATGAATCAAGATATTATCCACTGCCCTGTTATCATATATTTTAACTAATTGGTACTAGATACTGCATATAAAGAAAAATCAAGAGCACCAAAAACTTATAACTCTGAAAAGGTTTATATAAAGATATTTTCATTTATTCTATACAATCAATAACACATTTTTATATAACAACACCTTTACCATCGTTCAGTAATTTCTTGAATTTTTCTTCTTTATCCAATTCTGCTAATTCTAGTTTTCTTTCTCTTTTATCCATTAGATACTTCTCAGTTTCTAAGACTTCTTTTATATGAAATTTAATCAGCTTTTTATGCTTTGCGTCCTTTAATTCTTTATCAAAACCCATTTTAGCTTGTTCAATCAACTTCAAAACTTCTTCCCTATTTGTATTCGTTAATCTTAATCTTCTAATTGCTTTTAAATAACCAAATATTTCTTGTGATGTTATATCCTTTTCAATAAATTTGTAAAATTCATTTGCTAAATTGTAAATCACATCAACTGATTTACCAATTGCAAAAGTACCTTTATCATTTAAAGTTGTCAATGATTGAGAATAAATAGCATTGAATACCATAAACCTAGTAGCTGCATTAACTTCAATCTTTGTTGGATATCTGCCTTCGACTAATTCTTTATAAAATTCAACAGATTTGAAACCTGCTTCTGACCTATCGACTTCTCTTAAACTAATAAGATATCTATGGATTAATGACAAATCAACATATCCTGGGAAGTCTTCTTCATATTTCCTGAAAACTTTAATTGCATTTTCATAATCACCAATTTGATTATAAGATTTCATTAAAATATCGATTAATGAATTAGTTGGCACAAATTTTGATTTAATTGGAGAGAATTCCCCAAGCTCAATTTTTTGTGGAACATTTTGAATGCTTGAATGTTTAGCCTTTAATCTTGGTATAAATGTTTCAATTTCAAAAAAAGCTGAAGCCGCTTTTAAACCTCTTTCAATCAAGTCTAATCTTGTACATCTTAAATATGCAAATATATAGGATTCAAATAATGTAGCATCTTGTTCTTTTGTTGGTAGTTTCATGATCCCTTCCAATATTATTTCGGAGTGCATCATTGTTAAAAAATCACTATTTTGATGACCTAGTGCTTTCAATAAAATTGAGTAAGTGGTTGCATTTGGTTTGAATGGCTTGAAAAATGGCTCCTCTTTTTTTCTCCATTTATCCCAAAGATCCCAAGCAATTGTTTGATCAGAACAGTTCAAAAATGCGCTAAAAGCACTATTTACATGAATAATATTAGGTTCAAATTTGTATCCTCGTTTTAAGCCTAAAAAGATTTTTCTTAATCTTTCAACTTGTTGAACTGTTAAACCAGGTTCACCACGCTTATCACCACGAACTTGAGAGCATTTATCGAATAAAATAGTTAAAGTCAAATCGTTAACAGGAACACCCCATTTCTTTCTTCTTGATAGAATTTGAAGGGCATCATTAACTTTTCCTTGATTTAGAAAATGCGCCATTATTCGATTCATGGCAACAATACCTTTATCTTTGGCTAACCTTGACGTCATTAACGCTTTTTCAATTTGATTTCTTGAAATGAATACTTTAACGGTCTTATCAACAACAACAGAATCTAATAATTGGTTTGGTGTTGTACCTAACAATACACATATTATTCTTTTATCTGCTATTTTAAAATATTTAATATCGCTGTTACTTAAAGGTCCCAAAGTTTTCATATTCACAGTTGTACCTGTAAGCTTGGAGAGTAGATGAGCAGCATGTTGTCTAGTGATGGGCTGAATAGGTTTACCTTTAGATTCATCCTCATCAGTTTTATTCTTTTCCTTATAGAGTTTGACTTCAAGTCTTTTTAATTCTTCTGGATCAGTTGTGGTCGCAGCTTTTGCTAAGGCTTTCCTGATTCTTCCCTGCCTTATTGAGGATGTGGAGAACAGAAATCTCTGACCTTGAGACCTCACACTCAAAAGATTCAACAACATTTTAAAGATCTTTCTAATCGAGATGTGATGAACGATGAGCTTAAGAAAATTTATATAAATCCGATACACATCGCTCCCAACCTAGTTACATAATCAATACAAAGCTCAAAGTTCAATTCAATTATTAATTTCAATGGTTGAAAAGTCGAGTGATCCTGTAATTTGGAGGGGATTTGATATTTGAATATGGAAGAAGAGCTTGAATGTGTGTATCCTATCTCTAAAAAAAATATTGACTATTTTACTAACTCTTCCAGTTGATTTACGTGAGATAACGTCTAGATATGATGGTAAGCAGACTTCTCAAAATAATTCTCATGCATATCATGGAATTACTAACTTATTGTACCAATAGGTCCAGTTTTAATAGAAAAATTACATCTCCTTACTAAAGATTCTGGAGTTGCTGCCGGAAGAGCGTCACTTGCAGCTTTGAAACATCTAAATAAAGTTGGATTATATTCTCCTTACGTCGATAGTTTTGTATCATTATTAAAGTCCTTGAATCTGAATGATGATTCAGCCTCAAGATTCACTGATACACAATTGATTGACGAATTACAAAGCAACAAGAATAGAAAGTTGAAAGAACTAAACCCTGAACATTTATATCATGAAGCTGATCCATTTTCAAGCATTGAGATTGCAACGATATATTCTTATTCAAAACAGTACAGCGAAGCACAAACAGTATTAGCAAGTTCAACTTTAAGTTCTCAAACTTGTCTAATTGCTGAAAAAAGTGCACAAATTGGATTATTACAAGGCAACTTGAATTTAACCTTAAATCAAGATAAAAAAATTGAAGCATTCATAAGTACATCATTGTCAAACGAATTGTACTTGAAAAGGTTAACAGATTCTGAAATCGTTTCATATTGGAGGGTCAAGTTTCTAATAATATTGGCAGAATTTTCAAAATCTAATTTCGAACAAGTTTCTAATTCAATTTTCGATTTAATAAGATCACAATCAATTGAAACAAGTTCCGGTAAAGAAATTTCAGCTTTGGATATTTTAAACTCTTCTAATTTCAATAAGTTCATTCATAAAGATCAAATCGTTCTAGTGTCAGTTATTAGTATATTGTTAACGTATCCTGCAAATAAGTTGGATGAAGTTTTGAGTGATACCGACTTTATTTCATTAGTTGGAAATCAATTGAATTCCTTCAAACCGTTTTTCACAGCTGCAAACACAGCTGATTTCAAAGAGCTATTCAGATTACTAGAGAATTTAGAAAATTCTATGATTTATGATCCAATCTTATCAAGGGTTTGGAACAAAGTTAAATTAAGCTTCAGGCAAATGAGTTTCAGAGTTTATTTAGATTTAGTCATTAGAGTTAGTGCTGATCACTTATCAAAGAAACTAAACATTCCCAAACGTGAATTAATCCAACAGCTAACTGACTACATTGAATCAGAAAAACTGGAGTTTCGCTATAATCAAGTTGAAGAAATATTCGAGAGAAAAAACATTGACAAGAACCAGATATTTGTTGAAAAACTACAGAAATTAAGTGAAGATACTGATAACTTGGAACTTTCATTAAGAACAAAACTTGAAAATCTAGCTACTCAATTAAGCAGATGAATAACGTTCATCAAGACTCATATAAAAATAGTTAGTATTCTATAATCATTTAACAAAAACTGTGTTATATCATATAAATTCAAATTTATTTTTAATGCTATATACAGTAAATTATTTCAAGCAATATTCAAAAGACTTCTACAATTTCATCTTCATGTGGTGTAGTGACTCCATGTTCTGCAATATGCTCAATATCAACAATTTCTTTAGCTGCTTCTACAGTCAAATTAGTGTAACTATCTTGATCGACATAAATATCATCTTCAATTCTAATACCCATACCTCTAAAGGCATGAGGGTATGAATAATCCTGTGGAATATAAATACCAGGTTCAATTGTTACAACTTGACCTTTTTGTAATTTATCAAATCTTGAAAATCCTGGAGTATCATGAACGTCAAGACCAAGGTTATGACCAATATAATGTGGATATATTTTAGAAACATCAAATGAGGTTAAAGAACCAAATCCTGTTATGTTTTTCAATTCTCTTTTGAAGCTATTTATACTTATATCATGAATATCTTGTAAACTCACGTTACTATCAACGGTACATCTTGCGATACAATCTTTTTGAACATTTAAAACAGCCTGGTATAATTCCTTTTGTGGTTCTGAGAATTTCCCAATTGCTGGCCATGTTCTTGAAATATCCGCACAATATCCACCAAGAGAACCTGCTGCATCAACAAGAACCATCTCATCATCATACAGGATGTCATCATTTCTGGTATAATGTATACATAAAGCATTTTCACCACTTGCAACAACAGGAATATACGCGGATTTATCAGCACCTCCACTTATGAATTTATACTCTAAAAATGATTTTAAAGTTCTTTCAGTTCTAAATCTTTTAGCATATGCATGGTTATATGCTAGACCTGATATTTGACCAATTCTTCTCATGACTTTTAGTTCTGCAGGGGATTTAATGGCTCTCATATTAGCAATTAAATGTTTCAATGGTAAAACTTTCTTACCAGAACTATTTGAATGTAAAACACTCTCAATTGATGAGATTTTGGAATTTTCTCCAATGTTAAAAAAATTAGTAAAAGATGTTTGTGTGGATGGTTTTTTCAGTTTACTAGGTAAATCGATATAGACGTTTCTATTTCTTGAAATAACTTTATCTAAATATTGTCCTAATTTATAGGTATCTTCCACTTCATCAGCATTGAAAATTTCTCTGGCTCCATGTAACCCAGTTCTTGCTCCATCCCATTGTTCTGAATGTTTCTCCTTTGGTGGAACAATCATGTGAAATATAATATCATCTAAGTTATTATTTGGCTTTTCAATCATTATAACTGAATCCGGTTCATTCCAACCACTTAAATAATATAGATCATTATTCTGTTGGAAATCATAGAAAACTGAACCAGATGCATATTGCACTGAATTACCGGCAACAATAGCCAATGATTTATCAGGAAGTGTTTCCATGAGACTGATACGTCTTTGAAAATATTCTAAAGCTGTAATACCTGGTGTTAGTTCACCTGGCTTTAACATAAAAGGTCTTGTTTCAAATAATGGTTGACCTGACGTGAATGGAGGTGTTGGTCTTGACGAGAACGGGCGCATCATGTTTGACCGTATGGACTCTCTCATGGATCTTGCATTTCTCAATAAAGACATGGCTTTGTTTTGAATTTGTATTATACAGTTCACTGTCAAGAAGTAAATAAAGATTTTGGTGATGAGTTTTTTTGTCGGACTGGACCCACCATTTTTCTATTTCTGGGGTAGAGGCTGGGGGCCTGTACGGTACAGAGTGCAGAGTGTAATATGTATGTTCTGAAAATGAGAGATAAAGAAATTATAACAAGAATAAATAATGTAGTTGACTATTTCGCAATAAAATTTGTGTAATATCAAGATGTTTTATCATTTCTTAGATTTGACCTAAAAATTTATTTGGAAGCTCATCAGTTAATGGGAAACCAGCAGCTAAATCATCTGAAGCAAAAGCACAATTTCCCATATCTTGTTTGATAACTTCTGCTTCTGGTGAGATATCGAATTCAAAGATATCAATTGGAAGACCAATAGTGGTACATGAGTTTGGAATATCAACGATTCCTGCAACATGACCTTCAATTGGAGCTGTTGATAGTAAGAGATATATTTGATAATCATTATAACCGTATCTTCTCAAATATTCGATAACTCTTAAACATGTTTGTCTGTAAGCGATGGTAGTATCTAAACAATGTTGCTCACCATCTTCATCAACTGAAAAACCTTCAAAAGTTAAATAACGATCTGCACCAAAACTTGGCCCCATAGTACTTGGTATATACATTGGACTTTTCATGTTTAATTTGTCCATACCGTTTTTAATTACTTCAACTTCAAAAGTAACAGTACCACACATCTCAATACCACCGCAAAATGAAACTTCACCATCACCTTGAGAGAAATGTAAATCACCGATACTTAACATACCACCTTTTAAATATGTTGGAAGATAAACAATTGAACCCTTAGTTAAGGCTTTGATGTCACAATTACCTCCATTTTCTGGTCTACCTGGTATAGTACGAGCACCATATTTTTCAACGGCTTCTTTAATTTCCTCAGTTGCTTGAGTACCTGCAAAAGCACCTGCTGCAGTTGGCAAATTAGCTAAAACAGATTCAGAATGAGGATGAGCATGAACTAGTTTTGTTTCTCTTGCATTCCACTCTTGTAAAACTTCATGACTTGGAGCAACACCAATGATACCTGGATGACAAAGACCTGGAAATTTAACACCTGGAAGATGTCTTGAAGTACAATAAATACCTTCAAAATCAAAAATTGCCTTAGCAGCTTTTGGATAATGTTTATCTAAAAATCCCCCACCGTTTTCTTTAGCAAAAACTCCAGAATAACCCCATGGTTGTCTTTCTAAAGGTTGAACGTCTTGAATTTTAACTTTCAAAACGTCCCCAGGTTGACAATCATCAACTTGGAAAGGACCTGATAAGTAATGAATTCTTGATAAATCAACATGTTTCAAATCATCAGCACTGTCATTGTTACCAACTTGCCCACCAGTCCATTCGAAACATTCAATTTTGTATGATTTTCCTTGAGTGATGGTTTTGTAAGCTGGGATATCTGGATGCCAACGATTGTGGATACCTTCTTGCTCATAAGCTGGTTTTTCAAGGTCAATTTTGACTAGATATTCAGAAACCATTGTTTTCTCAAATTCTTTTGTGTGATGATTGCTGAATATAAAGTATAGATTTTTTTCGTTCTTTATAATGTGTTTCAAATGGCTCTATTACTTGTCTTATAGAAGACTATGTAAATGCATATCGAGATTGATTGGTCATATGGCTTTTTTGATCTTTATCCGATGTGCTTGATAAATGAATTGGGTAAGTTTGCGGTACACGAATTCTTAATTCCCAAATCATCTACATAATAAATTTTATCTCTGACAACTGATAAAAGTAAATTACTATATATAGATAAGATTAATTAATATGATAGATAATAGCAAAAACAAGAATTATGGGTAACGGTTTCCATTTTAGATAAGTTATCTTGGTAACTGGTGAGCAATTGGTCGTAAGTGTTACACTTGACATTAGTTTTCTGAATATAGAGTTTAGATCTTCAAAAATATTGTGAAATAATGAAAAAAAAATAAATGATTCCCATATTCAACTCTAGTATGAATTTACTCCATTCTGGTGATAAAGTAGCGACTCACGAGTAAGGGCTTTTAAGATCGTTTATATCATGTAATTACTATCTGAATCATAAGCATAATACAAACAAAATCATGAGTAAGATGATTTTGATCATTACTCATAGTTATCAAAAGATTACTTTGGGACCAAGGAATGATACATATGTGAATGATTCTAGCTTACAAATCGTAGTGAAACGAGAAACAAGTTAACTTTTTTATAGGTTTGGACATCATATTTAGACATGTACACTTTTTGCTTGAAAAGTGTGCAGCAGATTACAGAAATAATGAGTATCAAAATTTTTTTTTGAAGAGAATGAGGTACTTAAAATCGAACAGAAGTTTTATCCAAAAAACTAATAACTATACAGTACTTTTCCAGATTTGAAATAAGGCTTAAGTCAAAAATCCATATATCAACACAAAAATAAATTGCAACAATCTCAAGCTTCAACAACAACAAATCTGAATGTGTCAATATGGAAAAAAAAACTTGGACACATGAACAAAAGAAACTTCGCGAAAATAGTTATCTAATAAATAATCTTGCAGCTGGATCATGATCTACAACTATTGGTGGCGGTAGTTTACGTTATGAGCGGTCTACACAGATAGTATAGGGAGAAAAGATAAGAGAGTTGAGACTGGAGGGTTTTTACTATATCTACTTTGTGCTGATTTTCCCATCAAATCTATATAGGCTATAAAGATAAAGAGTAAGTGGTTTTAACGCGATCCGAAATGACTCAATACAACTATTTGTCGTAGTGAGTGTAATGACTACAATTGTTTTGTAAACCATATCTTTGGTGATTCAAATTTCTACATCAATCGACAAAATGCTAATGATAAGAAGGTACAATAGCTAGCTGTGGTTCCCTCAATATTACCTCAGATAGGTGACGAGATCGAGGGATTTTTATCCGTGGAACTATACTAATAGAGTTTCTACCTCATTCGTCATAGTCCTTCGACCAGTTAACTATTAGATTGCTTGATTACGTTTATCAGCAGTTTATTGCTATGCTTTTAGTTGTTTCAAATCTCTTTAATCTTGAGATTTAATTTGTATAAATAGTTCTGTCAGGACTTTAAAATAGTCCTAAGATGAGACTTATCGAAAACCTCAAAACAGAAAAACCAGATCATGGTCGGTTTAGAACCAATTTTAAGTCAAGCATATGGCTATATCTACATATTGGTGTTAGGTTTTGCCTTTGCCGTCATCATGATTTTAATTGTTACAGTTTTATCCAAATATGTTGGTGAACGTCAAACTTCAGAACATTTCATAACTGCTTCTAGATCAATAAATTGTGAAATGTTATGTGTGGGAGTGGTTTCCTCATGGACATGGCCTGGAACACTGCTGACTAGCTCAGGTATGGCTTACACTTATGGTATTTGTGGTGGTGCGTGGTATGCATTTGCTTTCACAATACAAATAACATTTTTCGCTTGTGTTGCTTTAGAAATCAAAAGAAAGGCTCCAGGTGCTCATACTATTCTGGAAGTCGTCAAGGCAAGATTTGGTACAGCACCACATTTTGTTTCAATGTTCTATGGTATTGGTACAAATGTTATTATTTCAGCTATGTTATTATTAGGTGGTTGCCAAGTTATCAATGTCATTACAGGTATGCATATCGTTGCTGCAGCTATGTTGTTACCAGTTGGAGTTTGGGCATATACTGTCACTGGTGGTTTGAAAGCTACTTTTATATCGGATTGGATCCACACTGTTATTATTTACGTTATCATCCTCGTTGCTTTATTCACTACTTATACCAATTCTGATAAAATCGGCTCAATCGATAAAATGTATGACATGTTAACTGAAGTATCTTTACAACACCCTTCAGCTGGTGAAAATGGTAGTTATTTAACTTGGGCTAATAAACCAGCTATTATTAATGGCTGGAATATTGTTATTGGTGGGTTTTCAACTGTCTTTTGTGATCCAAGTTATGCCCAAAAGGCTATTGCCGCTAAACCTAAAGCTAGTATGATTGGTTATTTCACAGGGGGTTTATGTTGGTTAATTATTCCATTAGCCTTATCCAATTTAGCTTTAGCTGCCTTAGCATTAGTGAATGATCCAGATTCTCCAACTTATCCAGATTTAATCCCAGTTGTCAATGTTAATGAAGGTATCCCTATGCTTTATGGTTTATATTTGATGTTAGGTAAATCAGGTGCTGCGGCAGGTATGTTAATGGTTTGGCTGGCTGCCACTTCTGCTACATCTGCAGAATTGATCGGTTTCTCTTCAGTGATGACTTATGATGTTTATAGATATTATATCAAACCACATGCTACTGGTAAAGAATTGGTTAGAATATCACATATCTTTGTAACATTTTTCGCTATTGCAATGGGTGGATTAACTGTTTTATTCAATTATATTGGAATTACCATCTCATGGATTATTAGTTTTATTGGTATAATCTTAGGTCCTGGTGTTTTTGCATTTACATTGTCATTATTTTGGAGTAGAATGACTAAATTGTCTTGGTTAGTTGGCCCACCAGCAGCCACTATCATTGGTGTTGTTGCCTGGTGTGGTTCTGCCAAATCATTCTATGGTGCTGTTAATAAAGATACTTTAGGTGAACCATATTCTTGTGCTGTTGGTAATTTTGTTGGATTATTTGGATCTTTGATTATTATTATTGGCGTTTCTCTAGTCAAACCAGATCCAAATCCATATGATTTTAGTATCTTGGATAAACAATTCATTATTGGTGATGATGCTACTGTTCAAGAAGCTAAAGCTTCCCATGTTGAAGAAGAAGAAGAAGCTAAAGATCTAGATAGATATGCTCTTTACTCTAAAGTTATTTCAATAGTTATTTTCGTTGTTTTAATCTTCTTGATTCCTTTACCATTATATGGATCCAATTATATCTATTCAAGAAAGGGATTCAAAGCATGGATTGTTATTATTTTTACTTGGACATTTCTTGCGGCTATTTATGTCATTTTCTCTCCGATTGTTAGAGGCTGGGGTACTATTAAAGAAGTTTTCTGTATTGGTTTAGGTAAACAAAAACCTGTTGCTGTTGAGTTATTATCAGCACAAGGCTCAAGATCAAGTTCAACGGAAGATCTAGTAAATATTGACTCAAAAGTTTTGGAAAAAAGTGATATTATTTCCTAAAGATAAATTCTATTGAAATTTAATTACATTTATTTTTGAATCAAATATATGTTAAAGTTGAATAATAACTTCTAAGACTTAGTAAAACTGGTTTTCTTAATTCCAGAATTCAGAACTACTATCTAGATATATGTGGCGGAAAAATTAACGGAGAAAATGAAGGAAAAACACGTAAAGCTAAGGAGTCAGCCTTCAGGAGTCTTAGGACCCTGGTTCAGTCCCTAGAATATAAGCTGATGGCACATAACCAAGAAGTCAGAAAACAAACAATACCTAATTTTGTCTTATGGAAGTATCCTTCCATAATAAAGACGGTGGAAAATTGAAATGTACTTACTTAATATACTTATATAGAGAAAACGCCTAAATGATATATATATAGAAAACGAACATTATAACAATTCTCTTTATTTGAAGTGATAATCCTGAATCTCTACGATAAAGTTAGAGTTATGAAAAAACATGTATTTTCTATATAAAAGATGAAGCTTTCGAATCTTACACTGTTTAAATGTTTGTCTAAGAGCGATTGGTTAGTCCACCTTACTGCAGTAAGGGTGAACATTTCATACCAATGTACAAATCCTGGACTGTTATTTGTCCAGGAACCAAAGAACTCTTTGTTTGAATGAGTTATTGTTCAGTGATAGGAAGGATTCATAAAACCAACATCAAATTTCAATTCTAAGTGCATATCAAAGATCGAAGTAACAAGTTTACAGATTACATGAAAGTGTACTTAATTATTTTGAGTAGTTTATTCGAAGTTGTAAATCATATACCATCCAGTAACACCCTCGCCACCTTTCTTTGATACACCATTCTTATCACAGAGACCACTACCTAGTGTAAATGACTCCAGAGTTTTAAAACCGTAGTATTCATAGATCATTTTAGCTCTTTCATCAATACATTCCAACATTACAGGGACGTTATCAGCTTTTGCTTTAGCTAAGATAGGTTTAACCACTTTTGAAACAGATCCTTTGGAGTTAGAATCAGTATTTTTAGCTAAAATAGTTAAATGCCAATGAGGTTTATTGAATAAATACTTATTTCTCAAAGATACAAATATGTCTTCAAGTTGCTTAAACTCAGGATCTAAAGGTTCTGGGAAGTCAGCAATGATGATACCCGGTTTAATCCAAACTGCAACAGCGTTAATTGAATCATCATCAACATCATCATCAATTGATTGTATGATTAAAGCATCTGATTTATTTTGCAATTGAATTAATCTCTCATGAAAATCTTTTATATTAGATTCTAAGGGTTTATGACGAGTGATGTATAAGTTTAGTGGATTTGGTTGAAAAGCTTTTGCTATGACAGTAGCTGCTTGTTTCAAGTCAGAGACCGGTTTATATTGAATGGATTGGGTCATTATAAGATTGATTTTTGTCTTACTATATGTGTCAATGACTTTGAGAACAAGAAGAAAGGACAACTCACCGGTCGCGGGATTCGGGTGTAATACTATTTGTTTATTTTACTAGTTCTTGGTTTACTAATAATACCATGAAATATGGTTGATATTGAATTCTGGGGAATTGTTGATCAATTGACTATCATGGAGTTTATTTATGTTTGTTGATAAACTTAGAACATGGTAAACTTATGCTAAAGGGTAGCAAATTGCAACAGAGATTATTTTAGATTTTATAAAGAAAAATATATAGATAAACGGAATGGAATGAGAGTATTGTTTCAACTACACACTACGGATTATTTATCAGTCGTAATGCCCATATCAAATAACTAGATAAATTCATCAGAATTTTCATGTGTCAAATTTAATCAATTTTTTTTTTTTTTTTGGCACAAAAATTGAGATTTTAGTTGGGAAACGTGTTTAAATTTATATTCTAAAAACACTGAAATAAAACACGTTTCAAATAGAGATGAGATGAAGAGCAATTCACATGTCAAGTAGAAAGTTCCATCAATTCACATGCCAAATTATCAATCTAGCCGCCTGTTTTTATCTTGATTATTTCACATGATAGTTTTACGTTCTTTAATTTAACCGCCAAATAAATAGATATAAAACAAGACAATTCCCATCTTTTGCAACTTGGTTATTCTGTTAGCCCAAGTTAATAGTTTCAACAACTATGCCCCCAATGCCTGAACAAACATTCTTAGATATATTAGAAAAATTAACAAACGTTAAAGAGGCAATCTTATCTTTTGAGCATTTGAAGCTGGTCTTCACTGCTCTTTCAATTCTTTCTGCTATTGCTTTTATATATTCAAACGATAGCTTCAAATCTTTACTATTATTTGTTTGGGCTTGTTTCGTTAAACCTTTCACTAATAGAAAAGTTGATAATGATCACGCTAACAACTTAGAATTATTCTATAAAACTCAAGCTAAAGTTTATGATACCACTAGAGAGGTCTTACTAAAAGGTCGAGATGATGCTCTTAAAATTGCTTACTCTCATGCTAAATCTCAGAATAATAATCAAAAACTAGTCTGGGTCGATATTGGTGGTGGTACTGGCTCAAATATTGAAAAAATGGATAGAAACGTCGCTGATTTAGAAGAAAATTTCAAAGCTGTTTATTTAGTTGATTTATCAATATCATTATGTGAAGTTGCAAGAGAACGAGTTTTAAAAAATGGCTGGAAAAATGTTTTTGTTATCCATGGTGATGCATGTGATTTTGAGATTCCTCATTCTGATGCTGATTTAGTCACATTTTCATATTCTTTATCAATGATTCCTTTATACCATGCTGCTATTGATCATGCTTCGAGCCTTTTGAACCCAGATACTGGTGTTATTGCTTCGGTTGATTTTGGTGTTCAATCAAATTCAACTTCCATTGGTAGAACTAATACCCTAGGTGGCTTAGTTAATAGACATGTTCCATGGATTTACAGAACTTTTTGGAGAATTTGGTTTGAATTAGACAAGGTCTTTTTAGATCCATCAAGAAGGGAGTATCTAGAATACAAATTTGGTACTGTTAAATCTGTTAATTGTTATAACATGACGTTAGGCTCAATTCCCTATTATATCTGGGTTGGTGTTAATAAACAAGAAGATGCTCAATTGGTTTATAGATTCAACTCACTTGCAACTGAATCTCCTTATTTAGCACCAATTGATCCGAAAAACTATGAACAAAACTTGAATGACACTCCAGTTTCAAAAGCTTTGGAAGCTGCTTTAAATAATGCTAAAAAAGGCTTACCTTATCCATCACTATTTTATCAAAAGGAAACCTGGAGAGTTTATTACGATGAATTAAGTCCTAATTATGAATGTTTTAAAAATCAATACATTTATGCCTTCACTTGGGAAGATCCAAGAGAAGATGCGAAAATTTTGAAATTAACCTCAAAAGACACTGTTTTAGCTATCACTTCCGCTGGTGATAATATTCTATCTTATGCTTCATTAAGCGATCCACCAAGAAGAATTCACGGTGTTGATTTAAATCCATGTCAAGGTCATCTAGTGGAATTAAAATTAGCTGCTTTGAGTTGTTTAAGTCATGAAGAAACTTGGAAATTATTTGGTGAAGGTAAACACGAAAACTTCCGTGAATTACTAATGGGAAAGTTATCACCATATTTATCATCAAATGCTTTCCAATATTGGATGGATAAAGGTCCAAGAATTTTTGATCCAAAGGGTAAAGGTTTATACGATTCTGGTTCTACAAGATGGGCTTTAAGATTAGCAAGATATTTATTTGCAGTTACAGGCTTAACCGCTAAAGTTGAAGAATTATGTAAAGTAAAAACTATCAATGAACAAAGAGATATTTGGAATCAATCAATTAGACCAGTTCTATTAAGTGACTTTGTTAGTAAAGCTATTGTTGGTAACCCACTATTCTTATGGAAAGCATTGGGTGTTCCAGCCAATCAAGCTGCTATGATGGGTCCTTCAGTTATGCAGTATTTCATTGATACTTTAGATCCAATTGTTGGTCATTCATTAATTTCATCCGATAACTATTTCTATTATTTATGTTTAAGAGCTGAATATTCACCAAAAAACTGCCCTGATTATTTAAATTCATCTGGGTTTAAATCTTTAACTAAAAAGAACCATTCTGCTTTACAGGGTATAAGATTACACACTGATTATTTAAATAATGTTTTAGATAGATTATCTAAAAAAACCATTACAGTTGCAGTTATTATGGATCATATGGATTGGTTTGATCCAAAATCTGATGAAGTTGATAATGAAATCAATTCACTATTCAATGCATTAAGTGATGGTGGTATAGTTTTGTTGAGATCAGCTGCATTAGCTCCATGGTATATTAAAAACTTCGAAGCTAGAGGATTTACTTGTAAAGCTGCAGCATTAAGAACTTCAGGTAAGTTGATTGACAGAGTAAATATGTATGCTTCAACCTGGATTTGTACAAAGACTTCACCATTCCAAAAGGAGCGTCAAATGTCAGCTATTGCTTTAGACAACATTTGATCATGTTTATATTTAAACTTGAGTGTACTTTTATGTGATGATTTTAAACTTTGAATAAAAGGTAGTGTGATAAGATTAAGTCCAGGGATATGACAGTGATAATTGTAGAGTTGTATCTCTGATCAACTATCAACGTTTATTTTTTTGTATAATCAGTATGGAACTAGGAATTAGAAACTATGAATTTTGTAGCAACAAATAAAAAGTAAAAAAACAAATATAATTAAACAATTAAAGATAAACTGAAGAAACGATCAATTCGTTCAAAACTGTTAAAATAAGTAAAGAAAGACGTCAATTTCCAATGACAGACGTTCTGAAAAGTTCTAGAATTGATAAAATGCAACAACTTAATGAAAAAGATCCTTCTAATTCAAGTTATATCCCTGATCAAACTCATGAGCTTCAATCATCAAATTCTGAAAACTTCAACAATTTATCATTAATCGATGCCAATTCATACCAATCACCTATTCAGGAGTACATTACATCCCCTATCAACAACTCAACACCTCATGGATCATCTGTTCCTGTATCACGTCCATTATCTAGAAGTTCAATAACCTCCGGTTTGTCAATGACTGCCACTAAAGATGGTATTGAAGGCAAAAGAATTAAAAAATCAGGAATCCCTGGATATCCTTTGAACTTAATTAATAGGATGTATTCCAATCATACTAGTAAAAATGCCAATAACAATAAAAGTTATAATTCTGATTTGAATAGTGATTTAGATAATGTTATTGTTGAGAATAATGCAGATGATTTAGCAAGCACGTTGAGTTTATCAAGCATGATTCCACAATATAGTAAAGACGACATTAATGAGTCTAATCACCCCGCTGATGATGGACGTTCCGAATATTCTCATAAAAGCTCGAGTCATGGGAATGAAGTAGAATCAATCAACTTGTATGATGATGATTCTCATTTCGATGATGTTAGAAGTACTGGACAGGAATCAGTAGAGAGTGATTATAGAACATTTCTGAGAAGAAGTTCTGGAGTTTGACTGGTTCTGAATAATTAGTTTGGGTATTAAGTTTTTCAAGGTTTTTGTTAAGCAGTTTATGGTATGTTCTTCTATTTTATTATGAGTTTAAGTAAGAAAAAGGAAAAAAGAAAATAAGAACAGTTTTTGTGATTCATAATGTTTTATTTTTTAATTGTATAATTTTGGGTTTGATTATGAGTACATGTAGTATTATCATTATTCAATATTTGATTAGACAATTATCTTGAGTTAGTATACGACTAAAAGTAATGTAGGCTAAAAATGATTTTTAGTTTCAGATTTTTTTAGACCACTTTATAAGTACTTGAGTTTCTTGGTTAATGTGGATGTTAACAAATTTTCAACGTGCAGAAGTGTCATCTCATGAAGATAATACTTTGAATCCGTCATGACTTTAAAAAATTTCAGAACCTATATTTAAGGTCTTCATTCTGGGTTATTAATTGTGTCATATAAATCAAAAAATCAATCAAAAAATATTCTAAGGAAAAAAAAAAAAGTTAAGGTAATCATTCCAAACTAATCATACAGATACTCTGGAGCATTCTGAGGCTGATAATAGGTTCAGAGATCCTCCTACTCAAAAGTATCTCGAGATAACCCACCTAAAAAGTGGGAAACCTCTGGAGAGGGAGGGTATTGAATTTTTTTTCCAGCATTTAGTACGGTGGAAACTTCTGCAACTAATAACTTTGTAAAGACAGAACATATCAGCAATCTAACCTGATTAATGAATAGCAGCACTCATTCTGAACTGTTTGATTTACTAAATATTGAAAGAAAGAGTTGTCTTAAGCGAAATAAACGGATTTTTAGTATAATTGAGTTCTGAGCCACGAAAAATACCTGATTGGGACATTCCGAGATTTCAGTCACATGATCAAATGATTACATAATCGCTAACAAAATTTCAGTCTACAAATATTGTGAACTTTGAAGTGCTTTAATTGGCTTCCAGAGGTGCTGTTCGTTGGTTGGAGTAGGTGTATTGAGCACTGATGTACTCTTGGAAGTTGGTAGTTCATAATTGATTTATTTAAGTAAATCATCTTGAAATTAAAAAAAAAATATATATCAGATACATTGTTACAGTACTGTACTACTGTACCAGTTACTCACGTGACTTACTCACATTATAACTGATTCTACTAACACTTCTACTAGCTTCTACTACTTTCCAGAATATTCCAATCATCTATTTCCAGAACATTCTATTATGACAACGAAGCTCCAACTAGAAGTCTATATAAGGACCTCTAGTCGTCCACAAATTGTATACTT
>PPNJ02000056.1:0-38981 GCA_003707215.2 Phaffomyces thermotolerans | reverse complement strand
AAAAAAAAAAAAAAAAAGGTGCGCTAGTTCGAACCTTCTAGAAAGAAGAAGAAAAAAATTAGATACTAATTAATTTGTATAATTACCCTTTTCAAAAGAGAGTTATTATATCATTTCCAGAAAGGGGTGCATGTCTACTGCAATTATAGGTCAGCCTATTCTACTTACTATTGACTTTTTTTACGTTGAGATATTGGAGAAATGTATGGAAATAAATCAATAATTCACACATTCCACATCAGAGTGATAACCCACTGACCCACAATCAACACCATTGTGAACTATATAACTACCTCCTTTTGAATCAAAAAAAAAAAAAAAAAAATAAAAATCTATGTATTTCCGGGTAACCCTGAGACAACATTATGAAAAGATAAAAATACCATGAAATAACTGATTCACACACCTTACTTCAACAATCACAAACACTTACAAACAATGGTCGAAGTTTCACTCACTGTTGGTAAACTTGATGCCTCCTTAGCTCTGCTACTAACAAAAGATCATCATTTAATTGAATTTCCAACAATTTTATTACCTGATGGTATTAACGCTGGTTCGGTTGTTACAATCAAATGTGAAAAGGATTTAGAACAAGAGAAAAAAGACACATTAGAATTTGAAAACGTTCAATCTTCGATCTTGGAATTATATGGTACACATGAGCCAGCTCCACCTGTCTTGAACGTCAAAAATATAACTCAAACAAGTATTATTTTAGAATGGGATAATTTACAATTAGGTTCATCATCAATCAAATCTTTAACTTTATATAAAAACAATACTAAACTAGGACACATTCCTAAGCCTTTAATCACCAAGACTACAAAATTATCAGGATTATCAATTGATACAAACTATGAATTTTATTTAAAATTAGAAACAACTGCAGGTGTTTATGATTCAAATAAATTGAAGTTAAAGACTCATAAAATGACCGATTTATCTGGTATAACTGTTTGTGTTGGTGATTTAGAAGATGGAATCTCAATTGATCAAATCAAATACTCTTTAGATAAGATTGGGGCTAAAGAATTACAAAATGAAGTTCAAGTTGACACTACTCACTTTATTACAACTAAAAACGTTGGGGAACAATGGAAAAAAGCATTAGATAATAATATCCCTATTGTTAGACCAGAATGGCTGAAGGCTTGTGAGGTAGAAAGAAAAATTGTTGGTGTTCGAGATTTTTATTTAGATGCTGACCCTAAAATTTTAGAACAACATCGATTTACAAAAGAAGTTCCAACTCCAACTAAAAAAGATGATGAAGATGGAATTAAAGAAGAAGTTAAAGAGACTGAAGACCACGTTGATCAAATCAAAGAACAATTAGATGAGATAAATATTAATGAAAACTTGACAAATGGTGTTGCAGAAACTGACATTCCTGAACCTTCAAAAGAACCTACTAAGTCAACAGATGAAGAAGAAATTCCTAAACATTCTATTGAAACTTCTCGTAAAGAAAATCCAATTGAAGAGGTCGAGGTGGAGAAAATTCCAAACGAAACTGTTGAAGAAAGTGTCGCACCAATTCAAGAAACAATCACTCCAACTGACGAAATAGTAGAAACTGTTGAAGAACCAGTTGCTATCACAATTGAAGAACCTGCTGAAGAACCTGTTGAAGTAACAGAGGAACCAACAGAAGAATTCAAAACAGAATCAAGCCTAAAACCTGAAGACAATGAACCAACTGAACAAAAAACAAACCTTCATACAAATACTACTAAGAAATCTAAAAACAAAAAGAACAAGAATAAGAGAAAATAATTTGAAGTATTTATATAGAATTCAATTAAAATAAATAATTACTTATTATGTTTCAAAGATATTTGACTATATTAACATAAAAAAAAACACTATCGATTACCTGAATCTATATATATATATATATATATATATATGAACCACACTATAACAACAATTAACTATCTTATTCCCCAAATAGTCTTCTAACTCTTCTCAAAACAGAATCTTTTTCAGGATCATAAGGATGTTCTTTTGAAGGTATTTCTAAAATTGCAGGGAACGCATTGGTAAACCCATCGACTCTTAGTCTGATCTGTTCAGCAACGTGTTGGTTGATCAATAAGATTGCAATATCGTCTCTATTTTCAACATATTCATTAAATGCTTCATCAATTTGTTCTAAAGTAGTTTTACCATCAACTGAATAGAAGTTTTTCTTACCATCTTCATTGACTTGACCAATACCGGCTAGTAGCATTCCCGTTATGGTGTCTTCATCCCCGATGACTGCAATTAATGAACGATTCTTATTTCCTTCACTCATCCTTGAACTTGATGTGTTAACACACTTGAATTTTAATATGCTGTAAAAATCTAAAATACGCTGCCACTTACCCGGAGTTTATGTTTAATAACCAAAATTATTTCAATTTATATTTTCGATGAGAGTACTAAAACTTTGATATCTACGGAAATGTTGAAGATAATATTCCAAAATAAAAGATCATTCAGTTCCTCAAGTCTAGTCTCTGCAGGTCATTCTAAATGGGCCAACATCAAACATGATAAAGCTAAAAATGATGCACAAAAAAATAAACTTGCAAATAAATTATCACAAGCAGTGGCAGTTGCTGCTAAATTAGGTGGTCCTGATCCAACTAAAAATATTAGATTGGCAGCTGCAATTGAATTTGCGAACAAAAATAATGTTGGTAAAAAAGTCATTGAAAATGCAATCAAAAGAGGTTCAGGTACAGGAGATTCTGGATCAAAGACTAATGTTGAAACAGTTGTTTATGAGGGATTGGGACCAGGTAATGTCAGTGTTATCGTTGAAGCGTTGAGTGATAATAAGAATAGAACCTTCAGTGACGTTAGAGGTGTTTTTGGTAAATATGGTGGTAATTTAAGTAGACCAGCAATATTTTTATTTGATAGATTTGGATTTACAGTTTTAGAAGTGTCAAAAGAATTAACATTTGATGAAATTTTTGAAAAATTAAGTGAATATGAAGGAGTTGAAGACATTGAAGAAGTTGAAAGTGAAGAAGATGGTATCAAATTGATTGAAATTATTTCAGATCCTTCAAATACTGGTAAATTATCAAATGTTTTAAAAAATGATAAATATAAAATTAAAGAAATTGGTATTAGTTATAAACCAAAATCTGAAAATATAGTAGAAATAAAAGATGATGATGTTAGAAAGAAATATGATAGATTTATTAGTGCTTTAGAAGACGTTGATGATGTTACTGATTTTTATACAAATCTAAAAGAATAATATAATAAGGTATAGAAATAAAAAATAAAACGCTTTGTATATATATTGAACATTAATGATCATATTCTCTACAAACATCCAAAAAAAAAAAAAAAAAAAAAAAAAAAAAAAAAAAAAAAAAAAAAAAAAAAAAAGTACTGTAACATAGTAATAAATATAAATATATATTGGAAAAACAACCATCTTCTCAAATATTAAAGAGAAAAAAAAAAAAAACACTAATTATCAAAATGTCAGATATGTCTTCTTTTTTGTAATTCTTTAAATCCAGGATAAAAGAAGGAAAAAACATCAACTCAATTTGATCTAATTACAATATCTCTCTATATAATCATTCATCAATCGAATTTTCAATTTTTCTCTTCTTTTTTTCAAACTACTTCACACCAGATTTTATGAACCGAATTAATTAGATCAATTTGATCAATCTAAGCTGAGTCTTCAGCAGCTTTAGCTTCTTTGACGTATTTTTGAACATCTTCATGGGATTGCTTTGGGTTAGCTCTACCAACTCTTAATGAACCATCATGGGCAAGTTTTCTGTAACTAAAGAAACAGGCAGAAGCACAAGCAACACCCATGGCAACGAATAATGGAGTTAGTTCTAATGGAATGGCAACACCTGAGGATTTTTTAGCAGCGTTAAATAAGTATTGGGAAGGTCTCATTGTTTTATAATTATTGAATATTAACCTGTTTGTAAAGTGTTTGATTTTTTTTTTTTGCTAACTTTTTTCTTTTTTAAATAAAAATATCGTTTGAGGATTTTAAAAAAATGATTTTGGTTGGTTGGAAAAAATAAGATGTTTGGATGTCATCTCTACACCACATAGTTGACTTCCAAATCGGGTAATCGTCGTGAATCTCTCTCTATATGCATATGAATTATATTATACAAGATATCTATTCTATAATTGAATTAGCCAGTCTTTGATTACTTCGTAACTTAACCAACTGACGGCCATCGAAGGGACAACTTTGAAAAGATTAGCAGTCAAACCTTTATAAGCACCAAAAAATCCTTCAGTTTTGAAAATTGTAATTAAGGCATTAGTAACTGAAGTATATTTAAATCCTAACTCATTTTGTCCCATCGTCAACACTTGAAACCTTCTTCTTAATAGGTCGAATGGATAGGTTAAGGTTTGTGCAACACCACCTGCAATTGCACCCATTAAAAATTTTGTAGCTGGTGATGAATGTTCAGAATATTCTTTCAATTGTTCATAAACTGCAAAATTTATAGCAACGTAAGGTGCTACACCTAATGTAGTTGGCCAAATTCCTCTATATAGTGCCAGAACACCACCTTCTTTTCTGTATATTTGAGTCAATAATTCTAAAAATCCTGGAGGTTTTTCAATTGAAGAAATTTTGGATTTTGATAATTTTGATAGATTTGCAGTTTGTATAGATAATCTAGTTCTTACTAAATCTAAAGGGTATGTTACCAATACAGAAGCGGTTCCACAAGCACCACCGCTGATTAATCTTTGAAAATTACTTAATTCTTTTTGATCTGGTTTCAACCAATTGACTTTGATTTTTTGAAATACATAAAATTGAACAGCACTATAAGGAAAAATTCTTATACAGTTCAATCCATTTCCTCTAAATAATCCTATAAACCCTTCTTCTTTGTACATTTTCCAAATTGTAGGAAACATACCATGGTAATTCGATGCACCTGGACCTTGAAGTTGAAATAGAATTTTGGCTCTCTCAAACGGAGAAACTACCGTTCTTGATATTGCACCTGCAATGCCACCAGATATAAATGATGCGACTGTGTCTTGCCTCAACCATTGAACTAATTCATTTGGTGTCGCCATTGTTTGACGTAATAATACCTTATCATGAATTGAGGTAATGTTGAAGAAAATAGTGAAAATTTATTTGTTACCCGGAAACTTAACTTCTTGGTGTGTGGATGTTGTGGGGGGTTTGATTTGGGGAGGGGGAGACCCTGTTGTTTAGAAGCTTCTTCAAATTTTTTGATTCAATTCTTTTTTACAACTCAATAATCATACCATTCTTGGTTAAGTGTGTAGAAATTGACTCATTTTATGGCACAACTTATTAGATGATTTGATCGGAACATTAGGATGATTCTTATAAATTACCACATTCAGTGCGACTCAAACGCAACACTCCGGGGTAGATTTTATTTTCATGGAGAATCGGATTGAATAAATTTTAAAAAGGGGAAAGGAATTAACACTCCGGAAGGGAGATTTCTGCCTGGAGAATCAAATCAGGTTCTTCCCCGGACTTAAACAGAATGTAAAATTACGTCCCGATCAGCCGTTTTTAGAATTTTAACATACTCAAACTGAAAAATGGAATCATGGAACATTTTTAAAGTGGAAAAGTATTTAAGGTAGAGAAATTCCCATTTGAGAACACCTTCTTCCAACATGATACAACAACAACTTATTTATACACACAATGTCCAGAACTTTATTACTTAAGAACTTCCAAACTTCTGCAAGATTCTATTTACAACCAAAACCAACTCTAACTCCATTATTTGGGTCAAGATCTTTAACTTGCTCATCAGGTTCAAAATTCCAACTATACAATCAAGAGCCAGCTCAATCCTCAGAGCCTCATAAACCAACAATCTACTCTGAAGGTGAAGTGGAAACTGTTGGTCCTTCAATCAGAGTTTAAATATTTTAATTCATCTCATTTATGAAATTTATTTTATTTTGCTTTTTAATGACAATCGTTTTTTGTTTTTTTTAAATTATGGGAGTTGAAGAAGTACGGGTTTTATTTCTTTACATAGTTTTTATACAGGTTTATTAAATTATGGCTATTATAGTGTAGTGGTACTTTCATAAAACATAATCATATTTGATTCCATCAATACTACTACCATTCATACTAGCTTTAACATACTTTTTGAATAAATTTTTATCTCTTATTAAAATTCCTGCACTTTCTTTATTTAATGGATCATTTGGATTTGGTTCTAAGAATAAATGTAATAAACCAAACAGAATAGCATTCAAACTCCAAACAGGTGACCAGTCTTCTCTCAATATATTCAAACAAACATTCCCATTTAAATCTATGTTTGGATGATAAATCTTTTGAATACATTTAACTTTTGGTGGTTCAATTGGGAAATTATTATTAACAGTTAATGTGAATTTAAATATCCCATCTTTATAATATCCATCATCTGGTGTGATTAATATTTCAAAATTTTTCAAGTGTGTGACTGGCTCCAATATATTTAATTTGATTGTTGTTGGTAATTGTAATTCATTTATATCTTTTTGAATTCTAATTTGTGATGGTGATGGCAATGATGTGTTATCACCTGAGGTTTCAAGTTGTTGTTGTTTCTTCTTTTGAAGTTGCCTTAGCTTTAACTGTTTGAATTGTTAGAACCGCACAAGAGATTGGTAATTACTAGAGAGGCTAACATACCATTACTAAAGTTCAAATATAGATGTTTTCTATATATGAGAAACGGTTTTTTTTTTTTTTTTTCCTTGTACCTTTTTGCTGGTAAAAATATACAAAATCGATAGATTTTTACTAAATATATCTCCCTACATGCTAATAATTCCTTCTAATACAGGATCATTTCACTGAAAAAAAAATATTTCTCCTTAACTGAAATGAGCATAACTTCGCCTATAATCAAAAACAAAATGAAGTACAATTGATAAAATTAAAAAATGGAAAAAAAATTGTAACTTACGAGATTCGAACTCGCGCATCCGTAGATATTAGAGAATTTAAGATCCTAAATCTAACGCCTTAGACCACTCGGCCAAAGTTACAACCTGAAATTCTTGTGGCAGGTCAGGATCGAACTGTGAACAATATTATTGTTGTTCAAACTCCAATCCATCGAACCATAAGAAGCTTCTGATGCTGATTGAAATTTACTAACACTACTGATAGTGATCTTCGTGTCACTTATGTAATTAATGACTAATCGAATTATTAAAAGAGATTAAAAAGGTTGATGTTACTCAGGTTAATTTATTCATATATGAATCATTCCAATATACTTAAAATGAGTAGCTTGTTATCAATGTTTTATGACGAAGAATTTGTCCCACATGCTTACCTTGACGCTCTATTCCAGGAGTTAGGGAAATCTGATGGTATTGATCTAACTTCATTAACTGATTTGGATAAACTACAATCAACAACTTTAAATTTATTAAACCATTTAGATGGTCTAACTAAGGAAGTCACATCTGGATTAGAAGAAAACATCAAGTTACTTGAAAATACCAACTCAATAATATCATACTCATATCAATCAAATAATCAAAACTTACATACTGATTCAAAATTGAAACCAACTTCAAGACTAGAGTATTATATTGACTCATTAAGTATAAGCATAGATTCCTTGAATCAGGAAGTTTCAATGATTAATGATCATTTGAACAATTTGAATACTGATCACAGCAAATCCACAAAGGTTTCAAACCTACTAAAATTATCAAAGTCAAAGGAAAATTTACAAAAAGTCTTGAGTGCTTTAAATACAATAAAATCAATCACTGATATAGCACAAACTTTAGATGAATCAGAAACTGTTCAAGTTAGATCTGCTCCCACTTCAACTAAAAACAAACAAGATGAAGTCATAAAAGTCATAAAACCAAATGAATTTCAACTGGCTATTAATGTGTTGAAGGAAACAATTATTGATCAATTTAATAATAAATTAAATAATGAGTCTAATGAAATCATAGATTTTGAATTCTTGAAAAAAATTAATGATCTAATCAAAATATCTGAAGTATTCAAAAATATGAATAAGTTTCAATCAATTTATAATAATTTCACAAATTTTCTAAAAATTGAAAAAAAAAACTATTTGAATTCAAAAAAATTAGACGTTATTGATAATAATGATGAACTGTTCAAAGAGATATTGAAATGAACTACAATATATAAGAAGCAAATCAAACGTATATATACATTTATTCGAAATTTAATCTTTCTTATATGACTCCGATGTGTGTAATGGAGACCAACCACCAATCGCACCACCAACAATAGATGGGACCATAGTTAAAGCAGCAATTGTATGATAACTATTACTAGTTGCTGCTTCAATATCATCAGTTGCCTCTGATTTTTGATTTTTCCATCTTTTATACATTTTCAATGGATTGAATGAGGATGACGAATTATTTGATTCATCTTCAGTGTTATAAACGTATAAAATTTCTTCTTTGGTCTTTTTAAAAACTGGATATTTTTCATATAAGAAATGTTTTTCTTCATCATCTGAATCATTAAATGATTTGATTTTTTTGGATTTCTTTCTTCTCAAATATGAAAATGATAATACATATTGTAATAATTTGAATATTCTAGTAGGGAAGATCTTAATAACCCATTCATCAGGTATTATTCTAATAAATGCACCCCATGGTAATGATAATAATCCACAAATTAATGCAACGCCCCACATTGGTCCCGTTTGTCTAACAACAGAAAACGCAGTACCACCAACAAACATAATTAAAATTTGAAAACCTCCAATAATACCTGCAATCATTAAAAAATACCAATTTCTAAATAGATGTTGGAAAAAATTTAAATTATTTAATGTTATTCTATCTTTAACATTTGAAATTCCATCAGCTTCGTCTAGTTTTCTGGTTACCCATAATTTGAAAAATTGTAACCAAACAAATGTATTGAACGTTAATGCATCAATTTGTGCCTTTTCATGTTCATCTGGAACTTTACCTGGGAAGAAAATTTTACCACCCGCAAAGTGTAGGACAAATGTTATAATCAATTGTAATGTACTTTGACCAATAATCATTTTCCACATTGAAACTGTAATTAATGTATTAGATCTACCTTCTGGTTTTTTATCTAAAACTGAATCATCTGGTTTATCTGTAGCTAGTGCTAATGCAGCTAATGTATCCATGATTAGATTAACCCATAACAATTGAACTGCTGTCAAAACTGAATGTCCTTCACTTGATGCCACTGCTGAAACAAACGTTAAAACAACAGCTGTGATATTTACAGTCAATTGAAATTGGATAAATTTTTTGATTGATGACGAAACACATCTACCCCATTTGATTGCATTAACAATTGCTGTAAAATCATCAGTCATTAAAATGATATCAGATGCTTCTCTTGCAACTTCTGTACCAGAAATACCCATTGAAAATCCAACATCTGCTAATTTTAAAGCCGGTGCATCATTCGTACCATCACCAGTAACAGCAACAACTTCACCTTGTTCTTTTAAAGTTTCCACTAATATTCTTTTATCTTCAGGTGATGATCTTGCAATTGTTTTCAGATTTTTAACAACTAAAAATCTTTCTTTTTTACTTAACTTTCTAAAAATAGGTCCTTCAATACAACAAACATTTTCATCATCTTCTGGTGATAAAATACCACAATTCAAACTAATCGCTTTTGCAGTGACTAAATTATCACCAGTAACCATACGAACAGTAACACCTGCTCTTTTACACTGTTGAACAGCTTCCTTAACACCAGGTCTCAATGGGTCTTTTATACCAACAATTCCATCCAAAATCAACCCATCTTCATCAGTTTTAATTGGAGCTAATAACAAATTTGGATCAGCTTCATTTGGAACCTTACTGTCTTCATAAATTTTTGGCGGCCATTCATATGTTTCAAAATCTTTATGAGCTAATGAGATTGTTCTTAATGCTAATTTTGCATATGATGTAATTTTTTCATTCAACTGAGCTTTCAAGTCGTCATTTAGTTTCAAGACTTTATCATTTGAATCAACTTTGGAATCACAGCCATTTAAAACAATTTCTGCTGCACCTTTAACATAGAATCTATATAATCCGTCTGATAATCGAACAACTAAACCTCCCCATTTTCTTGTTGATTCAAATGGAACAACTTGAACAATTGTTTCGATTTCTAGAAATTGTTGTGGATTTGATCTCATTGATGATAATTCAGATGGAATTAAACCAAATGATTTTGTCGCTAGTTCTAATAATGCAGTTTCAGTTTTACTACCAATAAATAACTCAGGTACTGGGTTTTCACCAAATTGAGATTTTGAACTTCTGAAATTCCAAGATGGTTTTTTAACAATTAGTGGATTTTCATTAGATTTGGATAATTCAAAATTTTCATTCTCAAAAGCTGTTGAGTTGAGTGCAATGTTTGATAAAATATTTAATTTTAATGATGAATTAAAATTCAATTCACTGGAATTTGGTAATTCAGCATTAATCTTATCATGGTGATCGTCAAACTCTAGATCTGAAATCAAACCAGTAACAACTTTCATTCTATTTTCAGTTAATGTACCAGTTTTATCAGAACAAACTGCAGTTGCACCGCCCATAATTTCACAGGCTCTTAAAACTCTGACTAGATTATCATCCTTTGCCATTCTTGTAGTTGCAAATGCTAAAGCTAAAGTGACTGCTAATGGCAAGCCTTCAGGGATAGCAACAACAATAATTGTGATTGAAGTAATGACGATATCTAGCCACAAAGATGCTTTTTTAGATGAAGTTAAAGTGTAATATTCTTGACCTGGTGGTAATTTTGCACAGAACTTGAAAGTCAGAATCAATAATAACACTACTGCAACCAAAATACCATATTTGGTAATACCATCAGCCAAATTATTTAATCTAACTTGTAATGGAGTATCTTCAGTTTCGATATTTAAGGATTGCATTGTACGACCATGAATTGAGTTAGGACCAATAGCAGTAACGACAGCTCTGCCCAAACCAGAAACAATTCTTGAACCAGAGATTAACATTGAATCAGGTACACCTTTCGTACCAATGTCTGAATCATGTTTAGGGAATTTTTCTTCATAAATCTTTAAAGCACTTGAGATGGGGTATTTATGGATACTATTAGTTTCACCAGTTAAAGCAGACTCATCGCAATCACAATTTCCTTGAATCAAAACACAATCACCAGGTAAAACATCACCAGTTTGTAAAGCTAAAACATCACCAACTAATAAATCAAAAACAGAAATTACAATTTCTTTACTACTTCTAATGACAACAATTTCACGATCATCCTTCTTAGCATTTAATTTAGCAAATTGTAATTCTTTTTGATAATCATTGGCAGCACCAACTAGAACAACGATTAAAATTGCAACAGTAATAGCAACACCTTCAACCCACTCAACGGATGGTAAAGGATTACCGAAACGATCCAATTCAGGTTCTTGACCAAAAGTTTCATAAAGACCTAAAGCTAATGAAACAACAGCAGCAGCACTTAATAATATAAGCACTTTATCATGCATTGCCTCCCATGCCAATTTGAGAAATGATTTTGGCTTTCTTTCAGGTAGTTTATTTATACCAAATTGGGTTGTTCTTTCAAGATAATCGAATACTTCGATGTTTAAACCATTAGTTGATGTCTTCAAACTGTGATAAAACTCATCAGGTTGATTATTAAACCTTTCTTTGAAATATTTAATTGATTTAGGGTCATGGATTTGTGTCAATTCTTCTTTTGTTATGTCAAAAGAAGAAGCAATATTGCTTGTCCCGTGTATAGTACTTGACATGATTGTAAGATTATTGACATTAACAGAGTGATTAAAGCACGAGTAGCTGGAGAATAAATAAGAATAAGATGAAGTTTATCAATCAATATAGAAAATGGCTATGCTACTAGAATTGGAATTTTTTTTAACTAGTTTGCCAGACCCCTGATATTAGGGGGGCTGTGCTCTTAGACCAATTAAAAAAGCCATTTCAAAAAGTAAGAGATTAAAAGTGATGAAATCATTCAGAATAAGAGTGTTTGCTTTTCAAATTTAATGAAGTCATTGAGCAAGAACCCAACTCTTCGAATTCCATACTCTGTTTCCTTATTTTTTAGTCCTGTTTGACATCAAAATGTTGTCGTGTGTCTGACCGATGAGCCTCGACTTTTTTTTTTTCGATTTAATCTTGTTGATTTTAAAACTGGGAGAGTTTTACCTGCAACAATGAACGAGAAGATCCACGTGAGTTTCGTATGTGGTAAATTATTCATATTTGACTTAGATGACATAAAACGCTTGCGAAGTCTAGGTATTGGTGGTGTTCTTACAGGTACTTTGCCAATTGCTCCACAACAGAACATATTCCTTGGTTTACCATTACAATTAATGGTTGAAGAATTTATATGGTTATGGGAAAAGGGTTTAGTGGATCTGATTCCTGATAAACAATTCATTGAAGGTATGATAGATGGCTTATCAGAAGATAACATAAAAACACTTCAATTACTTAAATTCAAAGAATTTGAAGTTCAAAGATTGAAAAAATCTGAAGAGAAATCAGAAATAACTAGATCAAGAAATAAGCTTGGTAAAAACAAAGAAATCACTCAATTAAATGAATTAGTTGATTTACAAAGTTTATCGATTATCATACGAAATACACCTAATTACCTACCAAATTATGAATTATTTAAATCAATTTTTCAAAAAAATTCAAACTTACAGAATAAATTACTGAATTCTTTGGATTATAATCGATTAAATTATAGTGTATTTAAACATTTGAAGAATTTGAATTATTTCTTAGCTCCAGGTTTAAGGTTTGGAGGTAAATTCATAGCATATCCTGGTGATCCATTAAGATATCATGCCCATCTCATTGTAAATACAGTTGATTATAATGCGGATATTGGAATGATGAATATTGTAAGTGCTGGAAGATTAGCTACTGGTGTGAAAAAAGTTTGGCTAATAGGTAGTGAAAATAATGAAAATGAAAATAATGAAACTAATGACGAAAATGAAAATGAAAAGGTTTGCTTTTCTGTCGAATGGGCTGGTTTTGGTTGAATGATGTATTAGATAGAAATGAATATATTATTGATATTAAACTAATGTAGACTTCAGTGAAAGCATCCAATTCACTTCTCAAGATGAAATCGACAATAATATTACGATTCTGAACAGATTTGCCAGTACTCAAAAATTCACAACTAGTTATTAGAAAAGTAACTAGAACAATTCAAAAACTGTATGATCATATTACAAAATATAATAAAAAGTGGTTGAATTTGGCTTGATTTAATTAGATGAGCCATTAGCAGTCTTCAATCACCAAATACATATAAATGATCATCAAATTTCAATTGATTGTGAGCTAGTTTATAGTGATCATAATATAATATTTTCATAAGTACTAAAATAATAGTTTACCATTCTAGTTTCTTAATTTCTAAAGCTAGCTCCTGACCTAGCTGAAATGATTTACTGTACCCCGATTATTTAGATAAATTATAATTATAATTAATATTATATATAATTAATAAATAATATTATAAGTCCTACTACTAACTATATAGTATTAACGTATATTTCCAATTATTAATTATATATATAATTAATTAGGAAGAGTACTACTATTAGAGTTGACGTAATTATTTTACAGAAACGATATTACTTCAAAACATAAAGTATAAATATTGTTGATAATGATTATTTATCACACCGTCGGATATTAACATTCATATTTCCAGTGAACGCACTTTTTTTTTTCTATATAAGTACTTATATTAGAGGTGAAGTATACAAACTAGCTAAGTTAGAATATTATAGCTGAGTTGATATTATAAACACCTTTTTATTCAAGAATCGCACAAAAATGTAAAATATTAGTCCTTGGGTAAATTTTAATACAGAATAGGGCGTGTAGCGCAGTTGGTAGCGCGCTCGCCTTGCAAGCGAGAGGTCATCGGTTCGACTCCGGTCTCGTCCATATTTTTATCTTTTGATACTTAATCAAGCTTCCTTCCTTTTTGAAGCTATTCGTACATACGTACAACAATGCTAATTATGTTAAATATGAATAATGACCAATTTTTTTTGGACTACTTATTCACTTATTGACTAATGTTCTGATCTTTCATGGCAGATTTTCACAATTGAATGGTTAATAGAGCATTTAAAGAAATAGAAGATCTGAACCGAATTGAAAAGATATTACTTGTACTTTATTTATAATTTATTTTAGTTCTCTTTACTATGATTACCAATCTAAACTCTAAACAAACTTCAGAGCCGCTACTTGAGAGTCAAGATTTGAATATTGTTTATGTTGTTCAGTATGTAAAAGTAAGCAGATCTCTATGATAAATGGTTTATGGCTTGAGTTCATTAACAACACACAACCGCAAATATAGCAACATTCATATTTAGTGACACATTACAATAGTATCAGGCCATGATTAAAACCAGGATTGATCGTTATTTCTTACGTATTGAACCAGTTTCAAGTCTATCAACTACTCTGGTGTTCTATCTGATAATAATAGACTTATGAAGCGTGTTGGCACTTTGTGCTTTTTATTTTCGAAATCGTTTTATGAATTATAACGATGATCTGGGATCCAATCAACAGCTACAAGAACCATGGAAGTTTGGACTCTGGAATCTGGATCGAATGAAGATTGGAGGCAGATAAGTCAACTTTCAAGAAGTCTGAAATTGAACTGGAAAGATCAGTAGCGTGGATAGTGGACACACTATTTTGCGTTGTAGTAACTGGATATATTTGGTTCAATTTAAGTGATGTTGGATGCTTTTAGCTAAGTCTTTCACTTAGTTAACCTAAACAATGTAAATTTGATATACATCTCTACCCAGTAGTATCAGAAATCTAGATTGATAAACTGAATAATTGACACAGAAATAAACCAATAGATACTAGTAATCCTTCTATTTTTTTGACAGGAGAAATTAAAAAATATCTCGTAAATTGTTTTACTACCCATTCTGCAAAAAAGAATTCACTTGCATATATGAAACAAAAAAACAATCAAATTTGACTGCGGTTAGTAAGTTTACTGGTACATATCATTAAGGGCTACTTCTTAGCTTATTGATTTATCTGTTGTATAAATATTTGTCGGTTAGTGCAAGTGATTGAAGATTGTTAGGGTCAAATTAAAATTTAAAAGAGTTGGAAACTATAGTAACAAGTTTTTCAAGGGGAAAATTATATATATAGAATTTTTTACATTTGAATTATTATAGATTATTAAAATAGGGTATAGGAGTAAATAGTTTAAAGATTGAAGTAGATAAACTTTAAGATATACAAAATTGAACAAACTATCTACATTTTACTAAAACACAACAGTGTTGAAGCGAAAGAATGGCTAATTTATATGTTTACATTTTTTTTTTTTAAAACGCGAATAATTTGTTGAAATGCAGAAATTGTATGAGAATTTATTGTTTGAATTTGAGCAAATATCAATCACTAGTTAGTTGAAATTTGACTGAGTTTAAACTGAACAGATAAGAATAGTTTCATTCAAAACTTCCATCTGTTTTTTTTTTTTTTTTTTTTTTTTTTACTGAGTACAGTTATAATTTGTAAACTCAACAAAATTGGTGTCTAATTCTAGAAATTTCGAAACCTGTCAAGTTTCGTGGCTTTTACCAAAAACGTTTCCGATTGAATCAAAAATCATAATTATAATTACTGATTGAATGGAGCAAATATTATGTTTATTACACGAAGAAAGAGTGAAAATAAAATTATATCTTTACAAATTATCAATTTATTAATATGCTATGACTATATTTTTCGTTTAATCAGCAAAAGTGAAAATTTTGCGTTTTGTGATGACTCTTTGTTGACAGAGTGTGGCCCCAACACGTTTCAGAATTTTCACATAATGAGCAAATTAGGAAAATGGCGAAAACCTGAAACCTGCACAAAAATTTTATCAGAATGACAATATATAGTCATCATCAAACAAATCAATAGTAGATTAACTGATAACTTGTTATTCAGTATATACCATTTATTTTTAGTTCAATTTGTTGATATCACGTTGTAAACTGTTCGGGATTATTCAATAACGAATTTAGCAATCTTGTTTGTCGGTTGGAAAAAATTGTTGGATCATTTCTTTAAGGTGCGTTTTATCTCTAAAATATTCAAAGAATCACCTAGTTCAAACATCCAATGAAGAAAACTATTGATAAGAGAAGTAGTTAAAACTTGACTCCGATCTGATTTGATTTGAATCTCATTCATCTCCTCTCCGTTTTAATAAATGAATATAAAGGTGTCTTTCAAAGGTTATCATAAGACTTAAACTAGTAGTACGCAACAAAAATTATATATACCTGGTCAAAGGTTTACCAAGCTCTCTATATACATGGATACCCACCCCCTGTAAGCATTTACATATACGTTATATATGATATGCATTGTTGGACTATCTAAATATGTGAATTATGGTACGTTTTATTGTTGGAGAAGAATGATGCACTAACACAGTACCCGGTTCCCCTCTAAAGTTTTATCTCCTATCTTGATGATGAGTCTTTCTAGGTTGAATAATTCGTTCTCCGAATCCGGTAATCAATGGAAGAATCAATTGC
This sequence comes from Phaffomyces thermotolerans, assembly GCA_003707215.2. NCBI lineage: Eukaryota > Fungi > Ascomycota > Saccharomycetes > Phaffomycetales > Phaffomycetaceae > Phaffomyces > Phaffomyces thermotolerans. Next base: position 22,314 of record PPNJ02000056.1, on the reverse strand, counting down.
GCAATTTACACCCACATGCAAGAAAAATTTGACACTTTTCGCAATTTCAATTTGAAGTATAAAAATAATTTGGGATCCACAATTTAATTTTCACTTTTATATTTAACCGCTAAAACAAAATAGTTTAAAGAACTAATTCTATATAGGCATCTTATTATTCATTCATAATAAGCCCCAACATAAACACACACACACACACTCACTCACTCACTATCATTGATTAACTTCATTCTTCCTTTTAATTTTCCACACACGTGCAAATTATAGAAGTTTTTTTTTTTTTCTAGAATAGTCCATAAATAAAAATTTATTTAATTAGAGCAAAAGAAAAAAATTTTCAATTAAAACTCATATAAACTCATATCATGTTTGCATTTAACGATTACTGTATTGTCTGTGAGAAACTATGCACTTCTCAATCTGCCTATTGTTCAGAAGAGTGTAAACTCAAAGACACTGATTCCCATTTTGATTTTAATAATGTTCCACAGTTGATTTCTCCTGCTTTACAGCCAAGATCAGATTCAATAGCATCAACCTTACCAACGACTTCAAGTATAGAGACAGATGACGAACCAGAAGAAGATAATCAAGAAAAACATGAATACTTGATCAAAAGTCCTTTATTATTAAGCTCAAATGTTAAAGAGCAACCAATCGCTGGTTTGAATTTAAATGATATAGTTCCAAGAGAAGAGCTTTTGGATGAACAACATGCTCAACTCTTAGCTGCATCTTCAAATAACTACAAAAAGTGGTTAAACGTTGCTAGATAATTATAATTTTTGCATTTTTGCTATCCATTTTACGACAAGACACGAAAACTCAAAAAAATCATCATTAATTTTAATTTTTTTTCTTTTTTTTTTTTTTTTGAATGATCTGGTGGACTGACAAACACACTATATATATATAAAAAATCAACTCATCAAGTTTATTAAACTCAATGATTTAATAAACTCTTTTTGTTTCTATAAACTTAATTGTAGAAATTTCGATTCTCATCGCTCATAATCTATTTTGTTGGGTCGCGCACGATTTTCAATATATGTTTCTTTTTTTTTTGTTCTTTATTTACCAATGCTTTATGTAACTTTGAGTCAAGTTGAAGATGGAGAATACCAATCAGATTCAGGAGGTGGTCAATGTATGTACTCTTACAATTTGATCATTTAGATTGTCATAGCACTAACGTTTTTTTTTTTATAGCTTGTTGAATCATTATATATTGAAAGAGACCCTTCAAAAATTTCCTCAATTCAAACTTGTTTACAGGATATTCAAAAATCAGATAATGGTATTAAATTTGCTGACCTATTATTATCAACTCCTGAATATTCTTTAAACTGTAAATTCTTTGGTGCATTAACGTATACTGTTAATTTAAATTTACATAAATCTGATCACTTGAAATTAGATATTGACTCAATTTTAAACAAACTATTATATCACTTAACAACTATTTTAAACGATTATAGATTCAACAAAGTGAATAATATACTAATCATCAAAAAGTTATTTCAATGCTTATCAATCATATTCAATTCTTATCCTGTTAACCATCAACAATGGAAATCACCAATTTCAAGTTTACTTCAAATTTTATTAACAAATAAGCCTCCTGAAAATATGATCGAACATCTGGAAATTGATCAATATATTCCTAATTTAATTTCTGATAACAACTCAATTCAATTACTGTTAAGCTTCTCTGCAACTATAGTCGAGGATATAACGAGGATTGGTACTGATAAGAAAGATGTATCATTACATGAAAGCGTTCAACTCTATCTTTATAAACCAATCAAATCAATCATGATTTCTTGTTTCGAGTCTGATAATGATATTCTTATCAAATCAAGTTTAGAAACTTTAAACACTTGGATCTTATATATCTCATTTGCTCATGTTTCAACAACTTTAAGGTATAACGAAATTAATGATTTATTACAGTATCTGATACTATTTTTGACAAAATATCCTATTGATAATGAAATTTTTACACTTGTTGTATCTTTATTAACTGATATTTTTGAATCAAACCCAACTTTATTCAATATTGAACTAAGAAATAAATTTAATGAATTAATTTCAGGTGATTGGTCTACTTTGAAAGTTAACGAGTTTTTCCAATCCGAAAACATTGAAGATTTAGAGTCATTTGTTAGTCTCATTATTGCATTTTTAGAGATTGATTTGATTAAATTTTCTTCAAATATTTTCAAACCTGAAAATTCAAAATTATTAGCGTTTTTGTTAAATTTAACAAATTTTCCTCTAAAACCAATCCTAGAAGAGTCTATTTCTAAGAAATTCTATGAAATTTGGTCTAGAACTTCAGAAATGTTCAACTATGAAACTGAAAACATCTCAATTTCTTTAAAAGATGATGAAGATTTGTTAAAAATAATTAAAAATAATTCATTAAAGGCATTCAGTGAAATTTCAATGATTTATTTTAATAAAATGTCTCTCAAAATAACAACGGATTCAGAGTTTAAACCAAATGCAATGGAATTCTTCAGTTACAGAGATGACGTAGCAGAAATGTTTGATTCTTTATATTCAAACATTGGATTCCCATTATTTGAGAATTTAGCCAGTAATATAATTAACAATCAAGATATCAACCAAATTGAAACTTCATTATTCCTATTGACTTCATTGTCTTATCATTTTTCTAATGTTGATGATGCTAACCAAGTTTTAAGTTCTTTAGATACTCTATTCAGGTCAGATTTTTTACGAAACTACAACAATTTGATTGGATCAAACACAAATGATTACAATCGAGATTTTTACTCCAAAACGGTTATTAGATTTCTAGGTGCTATTGGATTTTTTTATCAATCAAATGAATACGGTTTAAAATTTTTAGATATGATCATTGATTATCTATTTACTTCTTTGAAAATTTATCAAAATCAACAAGCCATTATTTCTAAAATCATTTTACAAATTTGTGATGATTGTCGTTTCCAGCTCATCAATTTAATTGGAAAATTTGAAATTATTTTAATTGAAATGATTCAAAATCATTCAATCGCTTCTTATACTAGAGAAAAAATCATCAATTCAATAAGTTGTATTATTCAAACAATCCCAAACGTTGAAGTACAATTGAATCATATTTCTCAAATCATAAAATTAATCGAGTCCGCATCACAACCTTATTTGATTCAAATTTCGAATAATAATCATTTATCTGAAGATGATTTAAACTATTTGATTTCCTTATTTACTTCAATTTTGGAGCTAGCAAAGGGTTTACAAATCCCTGATGAATTTCAAGAAACTAATACTGAACTATACAACAATGTTAAAAATTACTACTCCTCAAATCCATCAAATGTTATTGAAATTCAACAAACTTTAATCAAACTAATAAACGTATTCACTATTGAAATTCCAATGTTAAGTACCAATAACTCAGTTAATGAGATTGGGGCTCATATTTATAGAGTCGGATTATTAGAAGATTTTGGTCCATTTTCATTCTCATCCGCAAAAGTTCTAGAATATTGTTTAAACAAATTACAGAAATCTACAACTCCTGAAACATATGGATATTTAATTGAAGTGTTAATAGCTCTTTTCAACGTTGGTTTAAGATTAAAATGTCCACCACATCAACAAATATCCTTTAATGAAATTACACATGTTCTAAATACTTTCATCATTGATAAATGGAACATCATTCAACAAGATCCCGATTTGACACAATCTTCAATGTGTTTGTTCTCCGCATTAGTTCAAAATAAACCAAATTTCTTCATCAATGACACACAATCTTTCCAATTCATCGTTAAGACTTCTATTGCCTTATTATACTCAAAGGAGAAATTCATTATCAAATCAGTTTCTAAGTTCTGGACAAGTTTATTATCTGCTAAAAAAGTTAACGAACAAGAAGCAGCCATATTAAGAGAGTTCATAGATAACGATATTGGCAGCATTTTAACGTATTCTGTATTCAACGCTTTAATTGAAGCGGCAAGATCAGATATTGAATCATATGGTAACATAATTGTTTTATTACTAGCTAAACATTCTTTAAGATTTAAAGAATGGTCAACTGAAGCATTATCTAAAATCAATTCAGAAAGAATTAACTCAGGTGCAAAGGAAATCCCAGACCGTGAAATTTTTTTGAAGAAACTATTAATCACTAGAGGATATGTTAGAAAGTGTAATGATTTGATCAAAGAGTTTTGGATTACAACTAATAATTTGATCAGTTATACTAACCACTAAATAATCAAGAATATCTATCATGCATACTAAAATTCCTTTAGCATACATTAACATGAAAATGCGATTTATTGTCCACCTACATTAATGAATATCTTTAACACATAAAAATATACATTCATAACATAAAAAAAACACACACACAGAACCATGATATCAATACAAAAAAAATGTATTCAACGAAATTATTTCAGGAAGAAAGAAACATTAATTAACTCTTCTAATTCAGTAAGTTTTCAAATTTAGAAACCAAGAACTCACATTCATTTTTGTAATTGATCTTGTTGATACCCATGGTATTGAATCTTGCTCTAACTGTTCCGTTATAATTTTCTTGTTTCCCTCTTATTCTGAATTCATATTCTTGCATTTGAATTTTTGAAAGAATTGAAGTGAATAAAGCAGGGTCATGAGTTTTACATTTGAATAGATCATTAGCTGAAGTTTGTAATAATGCTTTAGCATCATCATCAAATGTTGTTAACCATAATTGACCAGTCTTATCTAAAACCGACATGGTTAGAATGTATCTATGATTTGGTTCTGGGTGATTTATATCACATTTTTCACATCTCCAGGAACCATCCTGTTGTTCAATTACTTTCTTATTACAATTTTCTGTTAAGCAAGCAGGATAACTAAAATTATCAGTCTTGACATAATTGACAGATGCTTTGATACTATAATATTGTGGTTTATCGTCCAACCCAACTTCCGATAATTGTTGAACTTCTTCAATTGTTTTACGATCACTAATTGAAGTTTTTCTTGATGATAACTCAGTTTTCAAAGATTGGAAACTTTCATTTTTGCCTTGAGCATCATACCAACCTTTGATAGTATAAGCTTCTGGGGTATCTGGATTAGCAGTGAAATTGGATCCTGGGGTTAAAGACAGAGTTTTTCCATTGAAATCAGTGACTTTACAGCCTTTAATAGCAACAACACTGCCTTCTGGAATGCTAAAATCAATAGCAGCTTTATTCCATAGACCAACACTAATAGCGAATTGAGAATCATCAACAATAACAACATCACGACGATCATATTGACGGCCAGCTTTTGAAGTAATTTGGAATGCAGGATTGACTTCTTTTAGAACACCAACAACATCAATGATTGAATCTGCTGCCAGGTTTTGTATTTGATTTAGTTTAACAAAATTGTACTTTAATTTTGGAACGTCTTCAGCATCTAAGCATTCTTCAATAATCGTATCTCTGTCTAATGATAATTCATAAGGATGTTTCAAATGAGAGAAACTGGATTTTGAAGGGTTGATTCTCGCTTTTGAAATATAGTAAACTTTACCTTCTTGTAATAGATTAAAAAACCTATCAACTTGATCATTAAATGCAGTAGCTCTAATTTCATCAGTTTCATCCAAAAAATTGACATTAAATAATTTACCCTCACCTTTTTGATTAGACCATGTTCTAATATCACTTTTATATGAAACTCTACCTTTAATAGTCCAAATGTTTTGATATGGAGATAACTGATCAATTGGGTAAACATTTGTTTTCTTAGATTGTGGTTTGGCAACAGGTTTTGGAATACTTTGAGCTTGAGCTTCTTGAGGAACTGGAGTAGTTTCAACACTATGAGATCCAACAAATCTATCTTTTTCTGGATGTTCTTTGAAATATTCATCAATTGGGGTTAAAGATCCACCAATCTTTGGAACTTCATCGGCTTTGATATCTAATTTACTGATAATAAAAACATGTTTGTTGTTTGCACCCATTCTTTCAAGATCGTAATCTAGCAACGTAATGATACCACCTTTCTTTAAACCTTCTCTATCGCAAAATTCAACACATTCTGGTCTGACCACAGCATGTGCACTGTACATACCATCACTAAGTAATAAACGAAGTCTTTTCCCAGTTTCATTTGGGATTGGTTTGACGTTACCGACTTGTGCTGTGATTGGATAGTTTCCTGTCCAGTATTTATCTTCAGAGAAGACATCTTTCAACAAACCTTTAGATAATTCAGTCATCTATTCAATGGTCCTTATATAAGAGCATTGCCACTTTTTGTTTCAAATTCAATTATATTTACGCGTTCGTGTTGTTCGTGAAATTGGTGTTTGGGTGTTATTTTTCAATCATGTATTTGAATTACGAGCACTGCTACGTTAAACACACACACATTTAAGATGAGTTGATAAATACTTTTTCACTTATATTTATAGAGTGGAAGCTTAATTATGAGTACTATCAGCATTCAGCCTAGTTTTGGAGATGTGATTGATGATGTAAGTAGTGGGGTTATTGATGAGGAAAGTTTCTGGATCAATATTTTACCAACTGATGATTTGGAAAATGGTGATGGCATTCATGAATTGGTTAAAGTTGATAAAGAAAATGGAGAATTGAGGTTTCATAATGATAGTGGATTAAAGATCACTAGTTTGAACGAGCATAAGTATTTAGTCAATTATTTAGACATAGAGTATAATATCCGTCTACCCAAAAATAAAATAGAAACCACAGATGTAACAAATGTCTCATCATTTGATGTGTCTTCAAATAATGAACTATTTTTGATTGGGACAGACCTTGGTGAACTAAAAATAGGAAATCTGAATGATGGTACTATTGTGAATAGTATTGAGAATGCACATTTATCTTCGGTTTCCCATTCACTCTTTTTTCCATCAGGGAAAGTTGGTTTATCTGCTGGATTAGATTATCAAATCAAGATCTGGGATGTATTAGATGGCTCCAACCCAAGATCTTTTTCAGGTCATCAAGGAAGAATTACCGGCCTTGCTATGATTGAAAGAGGTAGAAACTTTGTATCTTCTGCTAAAGATAACACGATCAAGCTCTGGGATTGTTCTTCTGGACTTAATATTGCAACATTCAAAAGAGAAAACAGTATCCATGATGGTGTTAATTGTTTGTTAATTTCGAATGAGAACTCAATAGTAGATGGGAGTCCTTCTAGTTCTTATGAAACAGGTATTGTGGGAAAAGTTGTATTAGGTGGTCAGGTATCTGGTGTAATAACCCAGTTTGATTTGTTGAGTAAAGAACAAACTTCAACATTCTCAAGCTTACATAGTGCAGTTAAATCTTTATGTAATTTTGATGATAAATCTTTTCTTGCAGGGTATGAAAAAGGATTAATTGCATTATGGGATAAACGGTCACCAAAGGAGCCAGTTATTGCATATAATCTTCGAGGAGAGATAAATACAATTCAGATGAGATCAGAAAAATTATATGTGTCATTAAATGGTGGATTCTTATTTGAATTCTTAAATTTTACTAACTCTACTTCTACTCCAAATATGTCAACATTGGTAGGGTTTGAAAACTATACAAGATTACTAGTTGAATCAGGGAACTCAAAAGCTGAAAGTCTTTACTTCTGTAATGATGAAGCAGTTTACCAATATTAAAAACTGGTTCAACCCATTATTGTTAAATCCCAAGCTGCATGATCTATAGAATTCGACAGTTTATTGTTTTATTCACTGACTCTCTTTGAAGTTTTTTGGTTATTCTGCTGGGGTGACGCGACACGCGACGCAATTGGTTATGGTATAGAAAGGGTATTGTTCAATTCAGTAAGTTATACATCCAGTTAAGTGTATGAAATAGTGTCACTTGGCAAGAGTCTAGTCATGCATTTGACATATATTATTCATCAGGCATGTGTTTTGATTGGTACAATGTACTCAAAGACGTGATGGTTAACAAAGTACGTTTCTTGTGGAAATATTTGAAAATGTATTATCTGTAAATAATAATGTGACTTTTTTTATGTTAGTGATGTAGTTACTGCAATGTAGTTGTGTTAATATATAAGTTGATCTGAGGGCTATCATATGTGACTCAAGTACAATTTGTTTTTAAGGGTAAGAATGTAAAATACCACTGATGCGGATGGGTAGAGGGATACAATCGTAATTTTAAGTAACCTAGACAGACTAAAGAAATCGGAAATTGTTGATCAAGAAACCAAATGGTAAGTCTAAATTTTAACTTATATCCATGAGTTTGAATTTACAATTAAGTTATAAATTGATATATGTAAAACTTAAAGTGAAAAAAACGACAATTTGTCCTGAATTTTCTAAAATTAAAATTTTGTCCTGAAATGTTTAAAAAAAGAAAGTTTCCACGAATTTACATTTTTTTTTTTCTTTTCGCAAAGAAAAAAAATCACAAAAGGCTTTAGAGAAAAAGTAAAGAAGAAATTTATTAATAGATCTTTGATTACTTTGTTCCCTATTTTTCATAAAGAGACACACTTTGAGAACCGACAACACACTCACAGCAAAGACAAAATCCTCGCAAAAACTCACTGCCATTCTTTATTCTGTTTCATATTTATATACCTTTTCATAATAATATCAAGTCCCTGATTTCAGTGCGATAAAATTCATAAATAAATTTTTGAGCAAAAACACTCTCATAATAAAACTTTGAAAAAAAAATTTCTGAATTCCTCTTTATTTGTGTGATTAGTCCAGCACATTGTCAATATAACTAGTCTTTAATCACAATGTCTACTAGAAATTTAACAGATCAATCACCAACAATCAATCATAATAATACCACAAGTACCGAATCTGATGATTCCGAACCAAGAAACCCTTTCATACAAGATGAACTGAACTTTTATGATGATTCGAACAGTAGTCAAGAGTCATCTGTTCAACTAAACGCTAAGAAAGCAGCAAAACCATTCATTGATTATCAAGGTTATTACAATCATCAATCTTCCAACTCATTAAATAAAAGAGATTATTCTTCATCAAGTTTATCCGCATTAAGACAAGACTATACTCCTTCTGAATATGATAGATATCCTTCCATACCAGGATCAAGAGTTGGTTCTTATACAAATTCGTTAAACTCACAAAGCATAAACCTTCATCAAAAAAAACCTTCAATATCTGATAGTACATTAACATCTCAAGCGTCATCAAACCCATTTTTAGTGGATTCTGATTTTAGTCCGTTTGGTGGTTATCCTGCATCTTCATTTCCTTTACTGATGGATGAAAAGGAGGATGATGACTATTTACACAACCCAGATCCAATTGCTGAAGAATATGCAAATAAACATAGATTTTTGAATGATTTCAAAAGTATGGATAAGAGATCAGCTGGTGGTTATGTTGGTTTATTAATATTGATCTTAGGTGCCATTGCTGTTTTTGTAATTCTACCAATCTTAACTTATTCAGGTGTTGGTGACAAACCTCCTGTTATTTCAGTTTATGAAGTTTTATCAAAATATCAATATCCAATGTTGTCTGCCATAAGAACATCTTTAGTTGACCCTGATACTCCAGAATCTGCACGTTCCAAAGTTGCAAAAGATGGTAGTGATTGGACCTTAGTGTTTTCTGATGAATTTAATGCCGAAGGTCGTACATTCTATGATGGTGATGATCAATTTTGGCAAGCTGTTGATATTCATTACGCTGCAACAAAAGATTTAGAATGGTATGATCCTGATGCTGCAATGACATCTGAAGGTACTTTAGTTTTAACAATGGATGCTTTTCACAATCATGATTTATTTTATAGATCAGCAATGGTACAATCTTGGAATAAGATGTGTTTTACTCAAGGTAACTTGGAAGTTTCTGCAATGTTACCAAATTATGGTAACGTTTCGGGTTTATGGCCAGGTATCTGGACTTTAGGTAATTTAGCAAGACCTGGTTATTTAGCAAGTACTGAAGGTGTTTGGCCTTATACTTATGAAGCTTGTGATGCTGGTATCACAGCAAATCAATCTACCACTGATGGTCTCTCTTATTTACCAGGTCAACGTTTAAGTGTTTGTACTTGTGATGGTGAAGATCATCCAAATCAAGGTACAGGTAGAGGTGGTACTGAAATTGATGCTTTAGAAGGTGCTACTGACACTACTTTAAAGGTTGGTACAGTTTCTCAATCAATTCAAGTTGCTCCTTATGATATTTGGTATATGCCAGATTATGAATATATTGAGATTTATAATCAATCAGTTACAGCAATGAATACTTATGCAGGTGGTCCATTTCAACAAGCAATCTCAGGTGTTTCAACTTTAAATGTTTCGTGGTATGAAAATGGTGCTGCTGATAATTCAGGATATTTCCAAAAATATGGATTTGAATATTTAAATGACGATGATGATGGTTATTGCAGATGGTTTGTTGGTGACAATCCTACTTTTACATTATATTCAACTGCTTTACATCCAAATGGTAATGTTGATTGGAGAAGAATTTCGAAAGAACCGATGAGTATCGTTTTAAATTTAGGTGTTTCAAATAATTGGGCTTATATTGATTGGGCTGCAATTCTATTTCCAAATTCAATGAAAATTGATTATGTTCGTTTATATCAACCAGCTGATGATATTAATTTAACTTGTGATCCTGATTCTCATCCAACTTATGATTATATTAATAATCATAGAAAAGCATATTATAATGCTAATTTTACAAAATGGGAAGATGCAGGTTACGAAACTCCAAAGAATATTTTAACAGGTAATTGTAAAAGTTCTAAATTTTCATTTCCATAATAGTTAATCAAATGTTATTTATTAGTATCATCTTTTAGGCATAACCAACTTTTATTTGATTCTTTGTTTTGTTTTGTTTTTAGTAAGATGGTTCAATTTTTTTTTTTATTTGACTCCATTATTATTATTACAATTTAGTGTTGTTTTGTCGTTGATATTTTTCAGTTTATTTTTGGTTTACTGTGGTTTAAGGGAACGTTTTTTCTTTTTTCTTAAGTGTCCACATTTTATTATAATTCAAGTGTTTTATATATATAGAGTTGTTTTTTTATTATTTTTATATCAAGGAATGATTTATACATGAATTTTTGATATGAATTTATACGATATGTAGTTGTTGGAATTTTTAATTGGGTAGTTGTTTATATAATAATTCAATTTTTGGTTTTGTATCAATTATATAATATTTTGTACTATTTATTAAAGAATCCGATATATTCAAGATCGATTCTAATTCATGAAGGTACTTGAACAAATTTTCAATTGACTGTTGATTTAGTTCGCTTAACTTAAATGATTCCTTTAAAGTTACTGAACGATTTAAATCAATTGATTTCAAATTATTTTGAAATATTTTTGAATTTATTATGAATTTATTGAAAACTGAAATTTTGAAATTCAAATCCTTGTTGAAAAACACTGACATCTCTTTATAAACCTTCTCCATATCCTTCATTGAGAAAATTGATTGATCATTATCGGATTGTAAAATTGAATTCAATTCATCAATATGTTTTTTTTTAAAATCAATGAATAATCGATCTTTACATTCAATGGATTCAATTAATTTCATATATCGAAGAAACGGTGAGTATTCCTTTTTTTTGAAATTACTTTGAGATGATTTGCTTTCATTTAAATGTGAAATTTTTGATTTTGTCCAATCGTCAAAGATCTGTTTTCTCTGTTTGTTTGTGTCAAATGATAAGAAAATTGGATCATTTATCAGTTTTAACGATTCTGTGTCCCATGATCCAAAGGGATCGATGTTATGAGTGTTGAATGAATTGATGAATGATTGTTTAAGATCTTGTTGATTTAGTTCCTGATCTGATTCTGAGTCTGAGTTAAGCATGTTTAAATCAATTGCATTCTCTTCATCTGAAGATTCTGATTCCGATTTCGTAATTGGTCCATTCTCATCATCGTCTTCATTCACTATTTCAAATACTGGTTTATTGTCTTTAGTATTAGATTGATCAATACTTTCATCACTAATCTTATCAACTTGTTTAGCATTGTTAATACCGTCTTCTTCTTCTTCTTCTTCTTGTTCCTCATCGCTTCCTTCACTTGACGAATACCCACTTAAAACACCTGCTTTTCCCACGGAACCAACCTGCACAGTTTCATGAACAGTACCAATAGCACCAACACTCTTCTTATACCTTTTAAAGCTTCCCTCCATTCTCATATGCAAACATCAAACTGTTAATATGACAAAATCGCGAACAATTTGGAAAAACAAAACAAAAAAAAAATAATACTCGATTTAAAGAAAGAAAAGAAGTCACTCCAGTATTTCATCATAAAATGGGATCAAGAAGATACGATGGAAGAACTACTATTTTCTCCCCTGAAGGGCGTTTATATCAAGTGAGTATGAGCTCCTACTTTCAAAAACAACGACCCAATTCTGATAATTTGTGGGATATCAAACTAATATATATTGCCACCTATTATTGGGAACCATGAGGATAAAGACCCTTTTTTTTTACTGACTCAATTGAACAGGTTGAATACGCTTTAGAAGCTATTTCTCACGCAGGTACAGCCATTGGGATACTAGCCAAAGACGGGATCGTCTTAGCTGCTGAACGTAAAGTCACATCCAAATTATTAGAACAAGACTCAACTCAAGAAAAGATTTATACATTGAACGATAATGTTGTTGTTGCCGTGGCTGGTATGACTGCAGATGCAGGGATATTGATCAATAGTGCACGAGTCATAGCACAGAAATACTTACAGAACTATGGAGAAGAGATCCCTGTGGAATTGCTGGTGCGTAGATTATGTGATATCAAACAAGGTTATACTCAACATGGTGGGCTAAGACCATTTGGTGTTAGTTTCATCTATGCTGGGTACGACGAAAGATACGGATTCCAGTTGTATACTTCAAATCCTTCAGGGAATTATTCTGGCTGGAAAGCGACAGCTATTGGTGCAAACACGACAGCTGCACAAACTTTATTGAAACAAGATTATAAAGAAGTGTTGGAGCTGAAAGATGCTCAGGAGTTAGCATTGAAGGTCTTGTCCAAGACGACAGATACGTCTACTTTGAGCAGTGAGAAGATTGAGTTCACCACAATTTCAGAAAAAGATGGAGTAATTCGTCAAAAGATATGGAAAGGTGAAGAGATCGATGCGTTGTTGAAGTCAGCAGGAATCACCAACAAGGAAGAGGAGGAAGATAAATAGAGAGGTTTATATATCAACTTTCAATTTCATGTAAAAATGAAGTAAAAAAATTATAAAAAAATCCGAGAAAGCGTCTTTATCTTTAATGTAAAATTTCTTTAAGCATACAAGAAAAAGAGAGAGAGAGAGCATGGTGAATCTAGTGATAATCGTGGATACCCCTGTGGGCTACGTTGTCCCTGATTTCCCGTCTTTGTACTGGCCAGGACGAGATTTTAGGTACAAGTTTGCGTATTTGTACTTTGTCAAAGATGTCTGGAAATTCACAGTGCTATGGACACTGATATTCTTTGCGATTGTGTACGGGGCAGCTGGTCTGTGTGCGTGCATTGGAGAGAGAAGAAAACCGTCAAAGGCACTGATCATCATGGGATTGTACTTAGTGATTGGGGGTATGCAAGCCGTGATTTCAGGAAGTTTTATTGGAATCTTAGCTGCTTCAATATATCGTTCCGGTCTGTTTGGAATGTCTACTTGGATTCCACTCTCACTAGGCTTTGCTCAGATATTTTTCCACGTCGTAACTATTTTCCCAATAATGAGTGTTTTGTACTAAAAAAAGCACAACAAAAAAAATTAAAAAAAGATTCATTTTTGATTCTTTTCATAACAAGACTAATTTATTAATAATGTCTTCTGCTTTAATTAATCGCTCTATTGCCACTTTGAAAACAGAGTTGGAGTTCCTTCTCGACTCAAACGTCATCACTCAAAACTTTTATGACTCTGTTGTGGGTAAACTACCAGAAAAGCATGTCCAGGGTGCTGCCCCTATTGATATCACTAATGATGTTACAAAGACTCCAAATGAGAAAACTATCCCACAACAAACACAACAACAACAAACACAACAACCACAGGAATATGTCGAAGCCATCTATGATTACTCTCCTCAACAACCGGAAGATCTGGGATTCAGAGCTGGTGATAAAATACAAGTTATTCAACATACTTCCCGTGATTGGTGGAAGGGCACTATAAATGGCACAATTGGTATGTTTCCTGCAAACTACGTCAAACCGTTATCATCTCCTTCTCCACAACAACAAACTCCACCATTTTATCAACAACAGCCATATTCTTCATCTTCACAATTCTTACAACCTCAACAACAACAATTTCCACAACAAGGTTATTATCAACAAGGTCCAATGGTTCAATATCAACAACCACAAATCCAATCTCCACAACCTCAACAACAGATCATTGTTCAAGAACCTCAACCACAGAAACAACAGAGTTCTGTGCATAAATTTGGTTCAAAATTGGGTGATGCTGCAATCTTTGGTGCTGGTGCCACCATTGGTTCAAATATAGTTAATTCTATATTTTAAGAACACATTTATTGAGATTTATTTTCATTTAATAGCTTTTTTTTTTCATTCTTTTTTTTTTTTGAATTACATTCGTTTGTTTATATTTTATATAGTTGAATTCATATACTATTATTAAATTGTATATATATACTAGAATTATCATCAGAAATATCTTGAGTAAACGTTATATACCCTATCAACTGTTGATAGTTTGAAAACTATTGAATTATCATGTTTTATTAAATCATTGATATCTCTAACCCATTCAACTCTGCGATCTTTTGGTATGATACCAATTCCATTTTTTCTTAAAGAGAAGATTTCAAGTAATAAATAACCATTGATTGTATTTGAATCAATATCTTCATTAATAATTTTCAATTTATTTAACAATCTTTGAATATTATTTAAATTTTTTGAAATCATTAATTTTTTATCTTTTAACCCTTTTATAACATATCCATTTTCCCAAAACGATTTGATAAAATTAGATAAATAAATAACAATTATTAAAGATGGTGATGCTGCAATTATACCAAATACCAATTGTTGTGATTTTAATAATTTATCAATCCCATTAATTGCAACTGATCCATCAACTTTAGTTTTTTGTAATTGAATTAATAACCCTCTTGTTAGTTTACCGTTAATTAAATTCTTCAATGGATTTTTAATATCTGATTCATAATTCTCCATAAATGGTGTTAAATCTCCAGATGTTATTAATTCATCCAGTTTCAATTTCATTAAATTTATCTCATCAACAGATAAATTATTTCTATTGATATTGGTTTCAATTGTGTAATCAATAACCATTCTTTTCAACGAGTTTAATTCAGAATTTAATGAATTTTGTGACATTATTGAAATTTCTGAATTTGAATCATGTCTAATAGTTTTGAAGATGTCATTCAACGGCTTTAATATCCAATTTTCATAAAACTTTAGAATTGTATCTATTAAATTCTCTTTAATGAATTTCATGATAGATTCCTTATTAGAAATTATTGATCTAATTGAACTTGGTCCATACGTTATCAATAACAATAACGTTGGCCAATATCTTATTAAAACATTTGGTTTGGAATAATCTGATAATTTGACAATATCATTTTTATTTTCATTCAATTTAATGGTTAGTTCATATAATGAAATGAATGGTGAATTATTATTATTTTCACTAGATAAAATATCAGTCTTATCAATATCATTTAAGTCGTTCAATTTATTTTCAAGATTTGATATGAATAAATTTATTTCATTCGAATCTTTAAATAAATTATCCAATTTAGGAACGTTTGAAATTAAAAAACCTAACAAATTGGCAGATTTTGATTGTTTTTCTTGAATCAATGCCTTTTTATCATTCAACTCTTCATTGATTGAATTAAATGGAATTCCAACAATTAAATTGATATAATTTTTAATGTTTTTGAATCCATTTATGTTATTCTTACTATTTAAACCAACATAATTATTAGATTTGAATGAATTTAAACTGAATTTATAAAAACCTTTGATATTATTTGTTAAAATGTTATTATATAAAGATTTCCAAATCAAATTAAAATAGAATTTGATATTATGATAAAATTTATTGATTATTGGGTATGACGTCATATTTGAATCAAAATTATCATTAAGTGAGTCAATGTTTGAAGAATTGGTTTCTTTTATTTCTTTTATAATGGAGTTTGTTAAATTAATGAACCTAATAGGTAATGTTTGCAAAGAATATAACAATGTTTTGAATTTTGAATTTGAAACTAACTCATAATAATAATAGCTCTCATTTAATGGAATACTTGAATTCAAATGATTAGTTAATAGATACTGGTAGATTAATATAATTGAATATAATAAAATCAAATTTGATAAGTTTAATAAATTTTCATCACTATTGATTGAATTCAAGAAAACTCGATCTTGTAATGGTTTTAAAACGTTAATTATATCACTCAATTTAGTGATTTTTTTGTAATTTGGATCTTTTAACTTGACAATCAATGAATTTATAGATTGGAAAGAATTTTGAATTTTAATTAAATTCAATTCATTAGATTTGAATAGTTCATTATTTATATCATTGTTCAAAGTGTTAATTTTTAAAAAAAGTTGATCTGATAGTTTATCCAATTGTGAAATACTCGGTGAAAGTGTTTCTGTAATGAAAATAGAAGCCATTGCCAATATGTTTTTCACAGCAATATAACGAATTAGTATTGCTATTTTGTAGAAGAATATGTCACAAATGTATTAACTAGGCTTTTTTTTTTAAAAATGTATAGCTTTTACCAAATCATCCGAACACCAAATATAAGACGTCATAACAACTCTAAATTAACCAGGAAATAGAACAGGAACTTAATTGAATGATTCTATATCAGCTGGAAATGTTTACTGTGGGTAAATTTTATTTTGTAGTATACATCTGTTTCAAAAATTGAGTGAGTCTCAAGAGGCGTATAGACTAATGAATTTACCTATATGTAATTTTTCATCTAAAGCAGTTGCCTATTAGTAAATCAATTCAAATCTATACTTGACAAATGAATGACGTTTTACGCAATGTCATCTAATAATTAATACACCCAACCAGTAGTGTATAGCTGATAATTAGCAATAAGTCAATCAATAATCAATTACAGTACTTTCACATATATCGGCTTTAGTTTACCACAAACCTCAAGTCATTTCTTATAATATATATATAATAATAGTCCTCATTTCAAGATCTAAGATTGACAGGATACCTACATTAAGTAAATTTATATTACATATAACATATAACATATAATAGGGCTGACATAATATTTTACATAAGGCATATATATATATATATAATTGCTTGCAAATACTTTGTTAATTACGGAGCAATCATAAAATTGTTTGCATTTCCACTTTGTTCTGGTATATGTATATATATATACATAACAAAAAAAACCATGTACTCTACTGTCTCAAATTGCAAAATTCTGAACAAACAATGTTGTATCAGATGAAACAACTCACTCAAATCTTCAATTCAAAACAATTTTCAAGTTTCAACTGAGATTAAAACAAAAATCTTTAACTTTTTTTTTCAAAACAAAGAATCCAAAAAGGGTAGAATCTTTTTTCCCTTTTCAGATAAATCTGCATAACTTTACGCTGAATTTGGTAATTATCAAGAAACTTTAATTCTCATGTCTCATAGAAACTAAGAAAAACAATAACAAATAAACCTCATCAGTTAGTAGATTATAACTAATTAACTCGTCTACACACATGATCATAGAACTCATTTGAGTATCTTTAAAACCTTCTAGTTGTTCCTGGAAAAATATCTACATGATGATTGAGTACCCCATCTACTACTTTAACAACTTACCACTTTTTTCCTTTCTTACTGGAAATGTTATACTGTCTATCAAAATTATTTTTACAATAACATGCATAAAAATTGTATGAGAAAGTTTCCCTAAAAATATCAAGGATAATTCGCAATTCAAAAAAAAAAAAAACTTTGCAATTCAATTCCTTCCTTCTCTCTTTTCACTTTCGATATATACAATTTACTAAAATTACAGATACTTTATTAAAGAAAAATGGGTGCTAGAGATACTATTGACATTATTTTCAGAGCTATTAACTTTGTCTTCTTTGTTATCATTTTAGGTTTAACAGGTTCTTTAATTCAAGGACAAACTCACTCAAATTCAAGAGTTAACTTTGCTTTATTCACAGCTGTATTTGGTTTAGTTGCATCTTCATTCTATGGTTTAGCTGCCTATTTCATTGAATTCTTACAATGGCCATTAATTGCAACCACTTTAGAATTCCTAAACTTTGTCTTCACTTTTGCTGCTGGTGTTGCTTTAGCAGTTGGTTTAAGAGTTCACTCTTGTAACAATCAAGAATACTTAAACTCAAACAACATTGCTCAAGGTTCCACTGACAGATGTAGAAAAGGTCAAGCCTCCACTGCATTCTTATTCTTTGCCTTTGGTGTCACCATTTTCTCATTAACTAGAGCTGTTTTATCTTTAGCTGGTGGTCCATTTGCTAACTCACCAAGACGTTCAAGAAAAGCTGGTGGTGTTCCAAACATTTCAACTGTTTAAATGAGTTGATGAGCAAAATTACAAATATATATACAAAGAAGGAAGGAGAGAGATACATGATGTTTTTGGGTTGCTTTTTTTTTTATTATTATTATTATTATTATTCTATCATCAACTACTATTATTCACTTAATATCCTTTTTTTTTACCCATTAATTTTATACCCTCGTCAAGTTGCTTATTTTTTTTTTATTAATATTGTTTTCAATTTGAAGAGATATTAAAAAACAAAAGACCCTATACTCTCAACCATTTTTTAAAAAAATCTTTTTTATTATGAACCTTTTACTATTTTTTCCAATTATACGTTTTACTATTAATGATTGAACATTCTCAAATTCATTAAAAACCCTTTTTTGTTCTAAATTATTAATTGTTAATTATTTTTTTTTTATATTCTAATTCTAATTGCGTTTAATTTGCAATAGTGTACTCTTTGATTTTAAAAAAAAATGTTTAACAATATTCACTGAATTTTAATTGTAGTTTGAAGTGTCAAATTATAACTTAATACTTATCGTATCGGCGGCCTCTTATTAAAAATTTTGGGGGTGGAAATTCTGTCTCATTCTCGGCCATTCTTTTTTGTTCCGTGGATTTTGATGCAGGTAAAAACGTCAAAATTGATTGATTATCTAGCATGGAAAATGTGAGAGGAGATGATGATTTATTAGTAGCAAGAAATTGTTTTTTTTAATTATAGATTTTTTTGTTTAATAGATTATTTTGTTATAAGCTATAATCGTAGTATGTCCTCAGCACTATCATCATCTCCAATAAGAGTGAATTCACCACCAAATCAGAAGAAGAACAGATTCGAAAATTTCAAATGTACCAAATCATCACAAAGTAATCATGAATCAAATAGCAATGGTAATAACAACAACATTCAAATTTCATGTTTAAGTAATGATTGTTTTGGAAATTATAATCTAGCACTTGATATAAATGATGGCTTAATGATTCAATCAATAGATACTCATTCACAACAACTTGTGGACCAGGAGTACTCGACAAACAATAGTAATTTCATACATAATTCAATTCCAAGAACTATGCAATTACATTATTCAGTAGATCAATGTCATAGATATGATCATAATGATGATAAATTACAAGATTCTTGTAATGATGATATTAAAGATCGAAGATTATTACAGTTAAGTTTTGATAATGTTAATTCACATCCTGATTTTATATCAAGTTCAAGTTTGGGTGATTAAGTATTGATATACTCAAGAAGTTGACAAGTTTATAATTTAATGAGAAACTTTCTGCTTGACTTACTTTCAATTAATTGCGGGATATTTATTCAATCTAATATAGTGGTCTTATTGTAATCGTGAGATTCTCTTAAGTAATATCGATTAAATTTATATTATAATTACTCTAAAATACTCTAAAATTCACAAAAACAATATGTAAAACAAAAATGATTTTAAAAGAAAAACAAATTATTTAATTAAAAAATATTATGAATGAAAATAGTCTAATAAAACAAATATATATCACAACGAACAATTGACAAAAACATCAATAACACAGTAATATTAAACAATTTATAACTTGGTGTGATTAAAATTTAAAATAAAGAAACTGAAACGCAAGAAGCTATAAAATTTAAACATTTAAATGATTCTTCAAAACTAATAATACAAAAAATAAACCAAAAACAAAAAAGCAAAAAAAAAATCATCTGAATCAAAATCAATCTATGAACAACAAAATAATTTTCCAAAAAAACCTTTATTTGAGTTATAATCTCCATCATCTTGTAACTGAGTTTGATTTGTTCTATTAGTGTTTTGAATATTATTTTCAAAAGTTCCATGAGAGTTCAATTGTTCTCTAATTGGAGTTGGTTGTTTATTTTGGAATTGTTGTTGATTTAATGCATTACTTGTATTAGTATTGTTTGAATTACTATTATTATTATTAGTTAATAAAATTTGTTGTTGTTTTGTTGATTCTTGATTTTGAATAACTTGTTGTTGAGCTTGTTGATAAGCTTGTTGTTGAGCTTGATATTGTTGAGATTGGGTTTGTTGAATTTGTTGTTGTAAATGTCTATTTCTTCTTTGTTGATTTGATCTATGATGACGATCTTTTTCATTTGGTGGATTTGGATGACCATAACCATGTAGGTTTGGCTTTTTATTGATTGATAAATCCCAACCTTTACCTCCATTCAATTTCATCCAATCATACTCACCATCACAAGTTTCACCTATATCATCTAGAGCACTAATTAACAGATTTCTATAGCCTTCATAGTTTGGCGTTTCTTCAAAATTTAAATTTCTAACAGTTTCTAAATATTGAGCAAATTGATGAGGTAAATTTGCACATAAATCATTAACATTTGTTGATTTTTTTTTGTCTCCAATTTTTTCATATTTTTGTTTATTTGTTGGAGCTTTTAGACCTTGCCATGGTAATTGACCTCTTAAGAAATAAAAGAAGACATGACCTAAAGCTTCTAAATCATCTCTTCTCGATTGTTCTCTACCAAGATGAGTATTAATTGACATATATCTTGCAGTTCCACTTAATGATTTTTTTTCTCTATATGGTATATGTTGTTTTGTTCTTGGATCTCTATATTGTTTTGCCATACCAAAATCAACTAAATGGATTTCATTTTCATCAATTTGTTGAGGTCTACCAATCAAAAAATTATCAGGTTTGATATCTCTATAAATTAGATCATGAGAGTGTAAAATTTCAATCAAAGAAATCATTTGAATTGCAATTTGAACGGTTGTTTTAACACTGAATTTTCTTCCACACCAATCAAATAAATCTTCTAAAGAAGGACCTAATAGATCAATAACTAAAATGTTATGAACACCTTCTTGACCGAAATAATAAGCATTTGGAATACCATGAGAACCGGTTAGATTTTTATAAGTTCTATACTCATCTCTCAGTTGTGGAGCTTCAGTTTTTCTTGGTTCGAATTTGATTGCAACGGGAACTTGATTAATCATATTAGTACCTTCAAAGATAACACCAAAAGAACCTTCACCAATTTTTTTACCAATTTTATAATGTAAACCAACTATAGTTGAATTAGATGAAGTTGATTTTTGTTGTTGATTTGAAGTAGTTTGATTTGAAGACTGGATATTTGTGGAAGAATGTCCATTTGTGTTGGTGATATTGTTGATGGCAGCAGATGACGCGGCAACGGCAGCTGCGTTCAAATTTGATGTTTGATTACGATTTGTCATTTTTTATGTAGGATGCAAATAAATAAATGGAATGAATTTGATAATAAAAAAAAAAAAAAAAATGATAAAATCAATCTAAAAATACTGAATGCGGAAATCTATGAAGCAACTGAACTCAATGGATAATAATCTAAAGGTGGGAATGAGTCTAGCACAATCACTTGAATGAATGAATTTTTTTTTTTTTGTTTCTTTTTGATTTTTTGATCCAGGGGAAAGTATTTTTATATATATTTAACTTCAAAAGACACACCCGTGATTTTCGGAGCACTGTGGGGGGAAAAGGTGTAGAGTGTAGATGAAGAGACAGTCAAACAGTCAAATTTGTTGGAATAAGAGACTCAATAAAAGTGAGATTTACTTGAAATATTTCAACACACAAAAAAAATGATTGGAATTTTTTTTTTGTTTTGTGGTTTTTTTTTTTTTTTTTTT